>OX940804.1:30977137-31048229 GCA_954870605.1 Acer campestre | reverse complement strand
TGGTGAGAAAGTAGGTTTTATTAATTATTGTCAAAATGAATTAAATCCTGCAATGCAACATGTTCCTAAATCCACTCTCACACGTACACTAAATGGCATTTACAAAAAAGAAAAAAACAAATTGAAAACATTTTTTTTCTGAATTTCAAGGTCGCGTTTCCGTATTTGCCGACATATGGAGCGACAATTTTGGTAGTCATTTATATTTGGGTGTCACATGTCATTATATGGACAATAACTGGGGCATGCAAAAAAGAATTCTTGCATTTCGTGTTTTTGATGACTCGCATTCAGCTCAAAATATTTTTCAACTCCTTAAAATCATTTTTCAAGAGTATAATATTCTAAACAAAATTTTTGCTATTGGCTTTGATAATGCTGCAAGCAATACTGCATCTATTCCTATGTTACAAGATTTGTGCAATCCCTATTTTGGGGGTAAATTATTTCATCAACGTTGTGCATGTCATGTTTTAAATTTGTGTGTTCAAGCTGGATTAGCAGAGCTTTCTACTTTTATTAGACTAATTAGAGATAGTATTAACTATATCAAGAGGCATAACAAAATCCAGAAACAATGGTTAAAATATTGCTCTCTGAATAATATGCGTCCCAAAAAAATTTTCTCGAGATATTACCACTCGTTGGAATTCAACTTATAAGTTGCTTAGTGAAAGTGTTGAATATAAGGAATTATTAGTTTCTTTTATTACTTATAATGTTCCTTCAATTTCTCTTCAATTGAACCATTGGGATGTATGTATAAAAATTCTTGAATTGTTACGTGTTTTTAATGATGCTACCATCGTTTTATCTGGTGTTTACTATCCCACTACTCATTCATTTCTTATTCAATGTGCTAATATTGTTGGTGCATTCAATGATTGTGATGTTGATGTTCAATTGAGTCCATGTGTTGATGCCATGAAGAGAAAATGGTTATAGTATTATGGGCAGATTCCAAATATTTATTTGCTTGTACTGTGTTTAGATCCACGCTTTAAATTTGAATGTTTGCAGGTTTATTTAGCTAATTATTACAAATGTTTAAATTTAGAAGTTGATATTCTTCAGTATTATGATTCCGTTAAGAAATTGCTTTATGAATTATACAATGAATATCTTAGAATATATGGTCCGTCTTTGAATGTACCGGTTTCACAATGCCAACCCACATCTGGTGGTACTAGTAATTATGAAAAATTTGAATTAAGGGGTTTAGAGGATCGACTGTTTTTCGAAAGAACCAAAAAATTATGAACATCTTCTTCATCCTCAACGGAATCTGAGGTTGACCGGTATTTATAAGACACTCATGCATTTAATGATGAGGAATTTAGTATCTAGGCTCGGTGGAGGAGTCATCAACATGATTATCCAATTTTGGCTATTATTGCCAAACAAATTCTTGGAACGCCGGTTTCTACAGTTGCTGTGAAACAAGAATTTAGTGCAGGTGGAAATATTTTGGACCCAAGACAATAATGTGTCCACAGTCACTTGAAATCCAGGCGTGTGTTGATGATTGGACAAAGGCCAAATATAGACAACATGAACTTCAGCCGGAGATAGTGAACGACGGGAACAGAAGGCAGTGAATAGATTCTGTTCCAACATCCAACCTCCAACACTGAGCAACTAATTAAAGATAAAAGAACTACGTGGCCTTTGATTCTTCTACATTTATGGAGAATACGTAGACAGTTTAATTATGGTAAAAAATTAAGTGCAAGGCCGGTATTTTTTTTTATTTTTTTTAATTTTAACTTTATTAAATTGTAATATTGTATATTTGAATTCAAGCCTTCAAGGCCAATTTCTAATTTTATTATATTTTTTGTGAAATTGTAAAGTTGTATTTATTAATAAATGTCAATTTCTTTTTTTCTAAACATTGTGAACTACTTAAATACTTCAATGGAAAATGTTTGTAAATATATTTTTATTTAAAAATTTGTTCATTGGAATTATGATTGGGAAGAATTAATATTGATTGGGATTTGGGAAAAAAAATTGAAAAAAATAAAAAATGGTTGTAAATGTATTTTTATTTAAAAATTTGTTCATTGGAATTATGATTGGGAAGAATTAATATTGATTGGGATTTGGGAAAAAAATTGAAAAAAATAAAAAGAAAATGGTTGTAAATGTATTTTTATTTAATAATTTGTTCATTGGAATTATGATTGGGAAGAATTAATATTGACTGGAATTTGGAAAAAAAAAAATTGAAAAAAATAATGGTTGTAAATGTATTTTTATTTAATAATTTGTTCATTGAAATTATGATTGGGAATGGGAAGAATTAATATTGATTGGGTTGGGATTTAAAAAAAAAAAAAAAAAAAAAAAAAAAAAAAAAAAAAAAAACGGAACCGAAACCTAAACCGCCAAACCGGCAGTTTGAAACCGGTAACAAACCGGTTTTTCCGGTTTCGGTTTCGGTTTTGGTTTTGTGGTTTTGGTTTCGGTTTTGGGTGGCCACAAAACCGAAACCGAAACCAAACCGAACCGGTGCCACCTCTAGATTTATTCCATATAGGGGTGGGCACAAAGTTCGGAACCGAACCGAACTGAAAAAAGGGTGTTCGGTTCGGTTCATAAGATTAATTCGGTTTAAACCGGTTTAAAAAATCAAAAACCAAAAAGTTTTCGGTTTAAACCGGTTTTGGTTTTTCAAAACCGGTTTGAACCGAATAAACAGCCTATATAAGTAAAAAAAAAAAAAAAAAAAAAAAAACCCTAACCTTTTCTAATGTTCTTTACTTCTCTCTCTTAGCCGCCGAAAATTGAATTTACTGTCTATTCAATTTGTGATTTTTTTAAATGAATTATAAATTAAATATTATTAGCTAGGTTTGATTTGGGTTTTTGGGCTTGGGCTATTAAAATTTATCAAACTTTGGCCTAAAATTAGAATCTAATAGCCCATCAAATTTAAAAACATAAAAAAAGACTAATTAAACTCATCAAACCATTAAGGCCCATTAGGCCCAAAACCGAAATGAACCGAACCGAACTGAACCGATTAAAATCAATTCGGTTCAGTTCGGTTACCATATCTTATTCGGTTCAAACCGGTTCAATTTTGGGTGAACCGAAATATTTTCGGTTCAATTTGGTTTTGCCCAAAACCGAACCGAACCGAACCGTGCCCACCCCTAATTCCATAGGTTATTTTAACTTTTTAAAAAGAAGATAAAAATTAACTCTTTGTTATTTTTAGAATTTGATTTAATATAAAATCCAAAAACAACTCAATCTGAACATCTTTACTTTCTATAATTTTTACCTATTTTTAGTTTTCGGTTTTTCAAAAGCAGAGAATTGCATTCAAGTGACGTCAAAAACAATAATAAATTTCTGGAAGAGCAATGAAACGCGAAATTTGAAGAGACAAAAAGTAAACGATAAAGCTATATGTCAATATATGATGATCAGGAACCAGGCCGTGTAATAGCAGGACACTGCACTGCAAGTCTGCAACTACATATCTCTTATTCTTCATTAGATTTCCTCCATAATTACAGCTCGGGTCATATTTTGTTATAAGTTTCTGCTAATTACATCATTAAAAAAAAAGTATAAACATAAAAGTTTGAATTCAGATCCTCAGCTGTGCTGATCTTTTAAGGTCAACACAAAAATCAGCTCAACAGCATAGAATCCGTGTCCCTTATTATAATGTTATTCATGAAGTCAATATGAACATATATACTATGGTTAGATTAGAGAGAAGAGAGAAAAAGGGAAAATATCTGTAATTTTATCTCTTCAATGAATTATTTGCTAAGGATAATAGAAACACTAATTCAGGCTAAAAATAGAAAACCCTTTGATTATAGGATCATTCCGGTCACTCTCTTCTGGAATCGAAAAATGAGGGAAATGAATTGAGATCCGAAGCAGAATGATCATGAATATCAGCAGTCCAGAAGCTATCTTGCAACATTTCCTCAGTGAAGACTAGAGGTTGTTGGTGATGATGATCAGAATTAGAAGCTGATAAATCCGAAAAATCGGAATTCAGAAGATCCGAGAAGTTAAAATCATCCAGGTTTATTAAGTCCACCATGAAATCCGATGAATTATTATCAATATTGCTGTAGGTATGATCAGATTCGATTTTTTTGTTGTTGTTATGATCATCCATTGGTAGTACAATTGCTGCATCTGGGTTGGTTTTGAAATGTTGAATCTTGTGGTGTGATTGTGAATCTTGATTGCACTTAATTGCATTGGTCTTGAACACACGATGATGATTGTTAGGAGACGAATTATCAGAGATACTGGTGGTGTGTTGATTATGTTGAACTCTTTTGACTAAGCTGGTGTTCCAATAGTTCTTTATTTCATTATCTGTTCGGCCAGGAAGCCTCCCTGCTATTAAACTCCATCTGCAAAACATACATGAACATGAATTGCATTGTCAAATTTAAAGAGCTAAATCATCAGAATCAGAATCAGAGAAATCAGACCTGTTTCCAAGGAGCTTGTGGAGCCTGATGATGAGCTCTTCTTCATCTGGAGATATATTTCCTCTTTTAATGTCTGGTCTCAGATAGTTCAACCACCGAAGCCTACAACTCTTGCCACATCTCATCAAACCTGCACTCAAACAACCATTTTTTTTATATTATTATTTCTCTTATGGAATTAGAAAATACTAATTAACCCAGAAAAGAAAAGAAAAAAGAAGCGAGACCAGATTTTTTGGAGATGTTTCTCCATCTGCCTTCACCATGAAGTTTAATGTAGTTTCTGAGAATATCGTCCTCACAAGCAGTCCAAGCTCCTTTGTTCAAACCTTCCTTGGAACAGCAAGGACTTCTTCCCATTCCTTTGATGATAATTTTTGGATGGTCTAAACACACTCAAGAAGACTTCTCTCAACAACTGTTAAGTAGTGAGAGGTATAATAAAATAAAATGGTGAAAACAAAGATAATATTTGGGTGAATTTGCTTGACATTTCATTCAATATAAACAAGCCTTTATATAGGCAATTACAAGAAACTAATGACCAACAAATAAGGACCCATGCATGACTACCACTAACTTTAACATGACCCATTAACAATTACTTGTCCACAAATTAATCACACCACTAATTAGAAAATAGCACCATAACCTAACATCCCCCTACACCAACAATAGTAAGTGGAGATAGCTTATTTGACTCAATCTAAAGACTCATGTGATGCTAAACTCAAGCACCACTTACATATAATCTCTGCATTAATTTTAACACTCCCCCTTAATGCAGAAATTTACAACACCAAGCATGCCTCTGAAATACATAAATTTTTCAGAACCCAGAGGCTTTGTAAATATGTTTGCAAGCTGCTCGTCAGTGCTGCAATAAGACATCTTGATGCTTCCTTTGTCTACCAATTCTCTGATAAAGTGATGACGTGTTTTTATGTGCCTCGTACGACTGTGGAATACTGAATTTCTTGTCATTGCAATTGTGGACTGATTGTCACAATGAACAACTGTTGGAACTTTTTGATGCTGCTTCATATCTTCTAGAATTCTCCTCAGCCAAACAGCTTGGCATGCTACTGAAGTTGCTGCCATATACTCAACTTCTGAAGATGACAATGCAGTTGATGGTTGCTTTTTAGAACTCCAAGCGATAGCACCAGAACCAAGGTTAAAAATGTAACATGTTTTCATTTATATAGAAGTTTAATTGGAAGTATGCTGTATCTGACAAATAGTCGTCCTGATATTATGTTTGCAATTTAATGGAAACTGTGAATAATATTCGAAAATTTGGTGAAGAGTTAACTGATGCAAAAGTTGTTGAAAAGATTTTGAGAAGTTTGTCTAGCAAGTTTGATCATTTGGTGGCAGCAATTGAAGAATCAAAAGATTTGAGCATACTAACAGTTGAAGAATTGCTCGGATCACTTCAATCTCATGAAGATAAAATGAAAAGGTATGAAGAGGATTCTATAGAAAATGTTTTTCATACTAAATTGCAGCTCTTAAAAGAAAAATCTAGTGGCCCGTCTGGTGAAGCCAACAAGAAAGGATGTGGAGGCCATTCGTTTCGAGGTAGGAGAGGTGGAAAAATTGGTGGTCGCCCAAGTAACAATTTTCATCGCCCAAGTAACAATTTTCATCACAATAATGAGTCACACTCACGTTCAGGTAACAATTTCTATCACCACAATGAGCCACGCTCAGGTAACAATTTTCATCACAACAATGAGTCTGGTTATAAAGGTGAAAATTCTTACCAAAGACCTCAATGTTATTATTGCAAGAGATTTGGCCATATTGAAAGATATTGCAGATTGAAGGAGAAACATGCCAAATTTGCTGAGGAAAAAGAAAACGGAAAGGAAGAATCTGAAAATTTATTTTTTGCTTGTTATTTTGCTAAGGAGTGTGATAACGAAGCTTGGTATATGGATAGCGGCTGCAACAATCATATGACAGCAAAGTTGGAGACTTTTGTCAATTTGGACAAGTCGGTGAATACAACAGTGAATATGGGTGATGGAACATATTTGGAGTCACATGGTAAAGGTACTGTGAAGGTAAAATCATGTGAAATTGGCAACATAAAAAATGTTTTATATGTTCCTGAATTGGATACAAATTTGCTGAGTGTAGGGCAATTTTTATTGGAAGGATTTTCTGTTGTTTTTGAAGATTTGGCATGTTTTGTGTACCATGATAAGAGTAAGATTAATTTATTGATGAAAATTCCTATGGCCAAAAATAAGATTTTTCCTCTTACTCTTAATGGTGAAATGCATGCATTAAAGGCATCTTATTGTGATGAAAATTGGCTATGGCATTTTAGATTTGGGCATTTGAATTTTGAGAGCTTGCAGTTATTTTCTGATCAAAATTTGGTGGATGGAATTCCTTCAATTAAACATGTTGGTGAAGTATGTGAGAGCTGTGTAATTGGAAAGCAACATCGAAATTCCTTTCCAAAAGGAGGAGCAAGGAGAGCTACTAGACCCATCGAATTGGTGCATGCAGATGTTTGCGGGCCTATGCAAACTTGTTCTCTTAACAATAACAAATATTTTGTTGTTTTTGTTGATGATTTTAGCAGGATGACGTGGGTCTATTTTGTCAAGGCAAAATCAGAGGTTTTTTCAACTTTCAAAAATTCAAAAATTATGTTGAAACTCAAAGTGGAAATTCCTTGAAGATTTTGCGAACAAATCGTGGTGGGGAGTTTGTTTCCAATGAGTTTGGGAGGTTTTGTGAAGAATGTGGCATCTGGAGACAACTAACAGCTAGCTACACACCTCAGCAAAAATGGTTAGCGGAGAGGAAAAATAAAAGTCTTGTAGAGATGGCAAAAAGCATACTCAAAGCTAAAGGTTTGCCAAATTATTTTTGGGCAAAGGCAATTCACACCGCAGCTTATAATCTCAATCGAAGTCCCACATCAGCATTAGACAATCAAACCCCTTTTGAAGCTTGGAATGGTTGGAAGCCGAAGGTAACTCATTTCAAGATTTTTGGTTACATTGCTTATGTCCATGTTCCATCTCAAAAGAATCAAAAATTGGATGATAACAGTGTGAAATGCATATTTGTGGGTTATAGCAATGAAATGAAGGGTTATCAATTTTTTAATCCACTAACCAAGCAACTAATTGTTAGTCGTGATGTTGTTTTTGATGAGAAAAATGCTTGGAATTGGGATAGGCTGCAATATTCTCCAGGTGTAATTTTTGAAGATGACAGCATAATGTAAAATGGTGATGATTCAAGTTTTTCCACCCCAAGACTTGATTCATTTACCTCTATAGGCGTTACGCCTCCTTCCTCACCACCAAGAAAAAGGTTGAAGTCCCTTGTAGAAATTTATGAACAAACTGAAAGATGTCAGTTTACTCAAGTCACAGAGCTAAACATTTTTCAAGATGCTGTGAAGTACAAGGAATGGTGTGATGCTATGGATGAAGAAATCAAGGCCTTGGAAAAACACAAAACATGGGAGCTCGTTGATTTACCAGACAACAAAGAAGTTGTCAGGTTGAAGTGGGTCTATAAGACTAAATATAGATCCGACAGTTCAATTCAGAAATACAAGGCCAGGTTAGTGGCAATGGGGTATATGCCGCGTGAAGGTATTGATTTTGAAGAAACTTTCGCTCATGTTGCAAGATTTGATACTATTCGAACTGTTTTAGCATTAGCTGCACATAACAAATGGTGTGTTTATCAGTTTGATGTCAAATCTGCTTTTTTGAATGGTGTTTTGGATGAGGAAGTTTATGTCCAGCAGCCCCAAGGTTATGGAATTGCAAGTGAAGAAAATAAGGTGTACAAATTAAAGAAAGCTCTTTATGGCTTGAAGCAGGCACCGAGGGCCTGGTATGATCGGATTAATAGCCACTTCAAGCTTCATGGATTTCACAGGAGTGAAAGTGAACCTACATTGTATGTCAAATTGAGGGGCAATTATGAGGTACTTATTGTGTGTCTTTGTGTAGATGATCTTATCTACACAAGTAATAGTGCTGCTTTAATTGTTGTTCAATTGTTAGTATGCTCAAATCTTTTGATTCTTCAATTGCTGCCACCACATGATCAAACTTCTTGGGCAAACTTCTCAAAATCTTTTCAACAACTTTTGCATCAGTTAACTCTTCACCAAATTTTCGAATATTATTCACAATTTCCATTAAATTGCAAAAATAATCTTGCATAGACTCATTTTCTTTCATGAGAGAAGTTTCAAATTTTCTGCGAAGAGTTTGAAGTTTTACCATTTTCACCTTAGCATTGCCTTGGTATCCATTCTTCAACGCATCCCATGCTTCTTTGGATTTTGTTGCTGCTAAAATTCGAGGAAAGATGGATTCAACAACTGCTTGTTGAATGAAAAACAAGGCTTTGGCATCTTTCTTCTTGACATCTTTGAGAACGTCTGCTGCGACTCCTTCTGTAGCATAGCCTTCCTCCACATACTCCCATAAATCTTGAGAGATAAAGAGAGTCTTCATTTTTGTACTCCAAATTTCATACCCACTACCTTGAAACAAAGGAATAGTGAGGTGTGTGGGATTCAAACCACCATTGTTGGCCACTGGTTCAACCAGGCTCTGATACCAGATGATAATTTTTGTAAGGTCTAAACACACTCAAGAAGACTTCTCTCAACAACTGTTAGGTAGTGAGAAAATAAAATGGTAAAAACAAAGATAATATTTGGGTGAATTTGCTTGACATTTCATTCAACATAAACAAGCCTTTATATAGGCAATTACAAGAAACTAATGACCAACAAATAAGGACCCATGACTACCACTAACTTTAACATGACCCATTAACAATTACTTGTCCACAAATTAATCACACCACTAACTAGAAAATAGCACCATAACCCAACATCCCACTACACCAACAAACTAGTAAGTGGGGATAACTTATTTGGCTCAATCTAAAGACTCATGTGATGCTAAACTCAAGCACCACTTACAAATAATCTCTGCATTAATTTTAACATGCCGAACTCTTTATCTCTATCTCCAGTGTTTTACAGATGGAGTGGATTGTGGAGGCGTTTGTTTGTAATTTTGCTTGTTTGATGTCCCCACTTGTGTTGGAGAGTGTACATATATATATAACCGGACAATACTATTCCACCAATATGTAATTATTAATATTTCTCAATAGAGGAGATAAAGGTTTGTTCGATGATATACCTTCTTACACCTGTATCATAAGGTTGTAGGTTTAAGTTCTCTCGCTCCAAAAAAAAGATTCTCATTAGTGTGTTGTCGTTGCTGTGGTCGGTTCCTCTCATTTAAGAGAGAATATATGGATCACAAAAAAAAATAAATAAAAAAATAAAAAATAAAAAAATAAAAAAATACCCTATGCTTCACCTGGACCGCTACACTTGCATGATCATAAGCAAAACACGCCGCAGTTAAGGACACAAAATTCTTTTATATAAAGAGGTTATATATTAAGAAAAATATTAATATGTTTTTAGAATTCAAGAAGTGAATAAAACATTAAATGTATTAATATATTGAAATAGAGTAATGGAAGACGTCCCAAAATTTTTCCTAAATTATATTCCAAATGATATGGCACGTGAGGTGTCAGTATCTTATAAATCATGAAGATTATACGGTAATTGATAAGATGGTGACATTTTAAGTGCCACATCATTTAGGAAAAATTGAAACGTCTAGCATTACTCATTGAAATAATAAATATAAATTTTGGGTTGTTAGCATATACTTAAAAACATGCACGTATTAACATCCATATAGACAATGATATATTATGAGTGGGATAGAAGCTACCATGCATGCATTAGATATATGATGTATAACATCACAAAATCTGATCGGAAGATGAATACTACAATAGGATCCACTCAATTTATTTTTTCCAAATTTTCTTACTTGAAATCATGAAAAATATATACAATTGGGATTGTCACTTCATATAAAATTGGAATATATATATATATATATATAACTTCATCAGTGCGTTGGATGTGGACCATTAAATTTATATACTTTAACTCAATGTGTATGCACTTGTCAAAGATTTTCCATAATCAGTGGTCTACATATATTGGTACTGATATAATTACATCAGTGTGTACTGACCAGAACGGGACCATATATATAAAGAGGGGAAAGCTTTTTGGTTGCATCATGCATGTGATATTCGGGACCATTATTTAATTATTAATGCAATCAGCTACCAGACCACATTGTTTTCTATCGAATTAAATGGAATGTTCTGCAATTTCAAAAAAAACATAAAAATGGAATGTTCTGTACGTGGATGCTATCAATCTGGCTGTACCCAAAGTCCCCAAGTCCCCAACGGCCCTACCTGATTGATGCACCAAATACATTGCAAACTTTTTGTCAATATAAAATTTCATGTATAATCTAATTTTGCAATATCTCTAATGGCATCGAAACAATCTCAATTTTCCCATATATAATTTGTAATCTTCTCTTTAACTTGGAAGAATAGTTCTCGTATGATAATTGTTCTTTAATTTATATCATTTTATGTAGCTTTAGGGTTGTTATTTGTTAATATGGACATGTTTTGTGATCTTTTGTGCGTAATATAATTAATGTTATTGATTTTTTATATCTAAATGTTCTCCTGGCAAGCTAACTTTCTCGCTGGGCCTTGAAAGTTGGTTGAAGGCAGCCGTGGACCAGTCTCTCTGTTTCTTTCTGATAGTACAAAATGTTTCAATAATTATTCAAAACGTACAGGTTTGTCCGTATAAACGAGTAGGCCTGCATTTTTTTTTTTTTTTTTTTTTTATACAACAACTACCAGGACCAACGAGATTGGGCTCTACAAGCGCAGCCCGGACTGAAGCTCCTATAGACAAGGAGAGAGCACCCACATATTGGTGGGACAACTCCCAATCAATTATAGTGAACATATAGGGAAATAACACTATTTTTATATGGACTTTTAAGAGTAACATTAGTTTAATAAGTTAATAAGTTAAGGGTCGTTTATTTTTTTTTTTTTTTTTTATCTGAAAACTAATCAATTCTGAATTTTTCTAAAGACTAAATAGGGACTGAAATTTGAACTTGAATGACATGTTTTTTTTTTCCTCACATGTGAATGTATTATCAACAAGTTTGTTTTTTAAAAGTAAAATTATCTGAAAATAAGTAATTTTACATTTATATTCATGTTAAACAATTATACGTATAATATGGAATAAAAACAATCCAAAAATAATAATTATATAGAACACATATGATCATGATTTTCTTCTTTGATTACAAACAAACTTCATTTTTACTAAGAAAAAAAAGGGTTTTTTTTTTTCAAAACATAAAAGGGGCGGCAAGAAAACTCACACAAAACACTTTAAATATATATATATATATACACATCACCCTAATATCATAATAAAGTATTGATATTAAACACCAATATGAGAAGTGATTATGGTTCTTTTTTTATTTTTAAAGCTATTTAAAATAATTAATATATTAAAATAAAGATTTCTATACCGTATATAATTATGATAAAATTGAAAATATATTATGTATGAGGGATAATATCGGAAGAAAAGATTTTGGATTACATTTAATGCAATTTAGTGATTCACAATTAAGTAAAAAGTCAAGATTTTTTACTTTTTATTTTAAGTTGTTTTTTAGTATTTTTAAAGTGTTTGACCACTTAAAAAAAAAAAAAAAAAAACAAACAAACAAACAAAACAACTTTATAATTATAATTAAGACCCATTAAGTTTTATGTGGAAAAAACAAACGAATCCTTAATATCACTTTTTTTTTTTTGGGTCCAAATTTCCTTACGTGAAATCATGAATAAAATATACAATTGGGATTGTCACTTCATATAATATTGGAATATATATATATATATATAGACACACACAGAGGAAAGCTTTTTGGTTGCATATATCATGCAAGTGATATATTGGGGACATTATTATTAATATTTTTTTAATGCAATCAGCAACCGGACCACATGGTTTTCTATCAAATTAAATGGAATGTTCTGTGCTTGCTATCAATCTGGCTGTACCCCAAGTCCCCAACGGCCCTACCTGATTGATGCACCAAATACATTGCAAACTTCTTGTCAATATGAAATTTCATATATAATTTAGCTAATTTTGCAATTTCCCTAACGGCATCGAAACAATCTCAATTTTCCCATATATAACTTGTAATTTTCTCTTTAACTTGGAAGAATAGTTATCGTCGAATGATAATTATTCTTTAATTTCTATCATATATTCTATGTAGCTTTAGGGTTTTTAATATGGACATGTTTTGTAATCTTTTGTGCGTAATATAATTAGTGTTTTTTTTTTTTTATATCTAAATGTTCTCCTGGCAAACTAACTTTCTCGCAGGGCCTTGAAAGTTGGTTGAAGGCAGCCGTGGACCGGTCTCTCTGTTTTCTTTCTGATAGTTCAAAATGTTTCCATAACTGTTCAAAACGTACCGGTTCATCCGTGTGAACAAGTAGGCCTACTTAGAAGAAGATGAATTAAAGAAAATTGAAAATTTTTATTTTTGTCCAATAAGTCTTGGAAATTATAAATATATCTAATAAATCTCCGAAACTGCAAAATGATTCTTGAAATTACAAAAAAAGTATCGGAAACACCAAAGTAGGTCTCAGAAAAAAGAAAAAAAAGATGAGACTTATTTTTGTGAGTGTGTTTTAAGGGTATTTTTAATCTAATCCACACTTTAGGTTCTATTAAAACTTAAGTTATTAAATTTGTGATAGTCTTAAAACTTACTCTTTAAAGAGTGCTATTTAATTTTTGCGCTTGTCAATCATATATGTGATGAATAATAATTCTCTGATCAAGTCGGTTCTGAAAAAGAAATCTAAGACCATGACTATGTAACTTCACATAGTGGATGTACTTAGAGACGGACTGCTTTAGGAGCTAGGGTGGGCTCTAGCCTACTTGTTTTTTTTTTTTTTAATAACAAAATAACTATTGTAGAAATTTACTAAAACATCCCATTTATTTATTAATTTTACAAAATCTGATTCAATATGTATGTTTTTGTAAATTATATTGTTTTCAATAGTTTTTGTTTTTTCTTAAAAAATTTAAGGTTAATATTATACATGGTAAGGTTGCAAAAATTGAGTGCTACGTTAAATATGATATCTAATTTATTAAAAATCTCATTGATGTTTTGGATTGGTCTAAACATTTATAAATGAGGTATTTAGTTAAATTTCATCTTGTTGGTTTGCTAAAGTTTGATTGGAATTTATTAAAAAAAAACTTCTAGTACCTTTTTTTATTGGTAAATTAATTAATTTGGTTGAAACTTAAAATTCTAAATATTAAATTGTTAAATCTAAAAATAACAACAAAAATTGTATATTTAGATGTTAGCCATAGTTTTTTCAATTAATAGCATTTCCTTGTTCAGCCGAGCCGTCAAGGTTCACCTAAGGAAAAAAAAAAAAATTCTAGCCTCTCTTAACGTTCAATTCTAATTACATCCAGCTGGACGTACTATCTCATACAAAACTGTACTGATTTTTGTAGAACCATGTAACATCACGTTATATAGCCACTGTACATATATAACTACGGTCTTGATTTTTTAATTTTTTTAAACCAATCTAACCGGAGAAGAATCCATTTGATCAGGGGTAGAGGGAGAGGGGGGCTGATGGGGGCCATGGCCCCTCTCCCTCAAAACAAAAAAAATCTCTAAAGTTTATATTTAAAAAGTTATAAAATAGTTACCAAATTTTATCGTTTTTCATTTTGGTCCTCCTAATTTTTTTAATTTTTTTTTTGTATACTGGCTCCCTAATCTTAAATTTCTGGCTTCGTCCCTACATATGATATGATAGATAATTAAATATGGCCAACTACGAGTTTGTACCCTGTCTCAATCGTCTACGTAATCCTCTAATTTTTTTTCTTCCATCAAGCAGATTGCGTCATATATATATATTCGTTTCTTGAACAAAAAGAAAGTGATCAACAATACACCAGGCCACCAGCTTCCATTCTTCATCAGCTGTGGACCGTGATCGCAGATACCCATCAAAATCAGCATTATATTTTAATTTTGTGTCCATGATTATCCATCCGAACAACTAGTGTTGGCCTGTAAATGAGCACATCACATATTATGGATACATAGTTATTATTATTGCTTGCTATAATCAATTTAAATTGTATGGCTTTGGCTTTGTGTAGTGATTTATATGGATGAGCAAAATTGAATGATTAAAACAATAATTTTAACGAACAATGGGTGCGTGGGGTTGAGTTGTTTGAACGCGCCTGTGCAATTTTAGGTTTTTCTGCTTTGCTCTGTTTCTTGCTAACAGGGACAAAGATATTTTCTTTGTGCGCTCTGGTTTGACTGCTTCGCCTTTCTTTTTTTCCCTTCGCTGGACATGGACGACCCGAGTAAGGTATTTGTATTCTCTGCGAATCCACCCCCTCCTGAGATTATGACAGTTGAATTGACTGAGAACCATGATATTTGTGGCACAGCGAAACGGGCGAGATCTGAATTGGTTGGATCTGGCCGGACTAATGTTGTTCTTGATAGAACAAGGACTGTTACCGAGAGTAGTTTCAAGTCAAAACTCTTGAATATGGCGAACCCTAACTCTTGGGCTGGACTTGGAACCAGTAAAGAGGAATTGAAAATTGATAGTGATGATATTATGATTTCTGATGGCCCTAATGGACCGAGAATGACACTTTCTTCTAAATTAAAAGATCAATTACACAAACCTTGGGAGAATGCGTTGATCTTAAAGAACATGGGACGGGCGCATACCCTCAGTTTCATGATCACCAAATTAACCCAGAAGTGGACCCTAATTGGTCAGTGGCAGCTCACTGATCTTGGGGAGGGATATTTTGTGGCTAGGTTTCAAATGAAAGATGATTTGGATTATGTGCTTACCAATGGTCCGTGGGTAATTACTAATCATTATTTGGTGGTGCAATGATGGAAACCGAATTTCGTTCCTAGGGAGGATTCTATCCAGAGTATGCCTATTTGGGTTCGACTGACGAAACTTCCTATGGAGTGGATGAACTTAACTCTGTTATGGAGTATAGGTGGCATGTTAGGGAAAATGTGTAAGGTTGATCCTATAACAGAAAATCAAGCTCGTGGCCGTTTTGCTAGAATTTGTGTCGAATTGATATATCGAAACCACTTGTAGGTACTCTTAATATTGAAGACAGGATTATTCGGGTAGAGTATGAAAGCTTGGGGTCAATTTGCTTTAAATGTGATCGGATTGGGCATAATCAAGAGAGTTGTAGAGAGGGTTTGGTGGATCCGATTCCAGAGGTACCTGTTACTTTATGTGAGACTGGTGCCAATTCTACTAATGAGAATCCCACGTATGGGCCATGGCTTTTGGTCTCATATGGAAGGCAAGGGAACAGAGCCTACAAGGGTCGAACTATGAGAGGGGACATTGGGAATATTGGTAGTGTTGAGAAAAGTAGGTACAATGGGAAGCAATTCGGGAATGGGCATGCTCATGTTAACAGGTCTGCTGATAAGTTTACAGAGGTCAATTTAAATAGGTTGTCACAATTGAAATCTGGTTCCAAGGGGAAGAATTCTGATACTGATAAGTTGAAGAATACTGGTGGTGCTAGTGGGTCCAGGTTTAATGTGTTAAGTGAGGACATGGATGTGGTGATGGATACCAGTACAGCTACGGGAGGTCAGAGGCAGGATGAAGTGGCCAAGTTGAGAGGAAAAGCGGTGCTTTCTGAGGTCACTAATCAGTTTAGTAACCAAGGGTTGAAAGTGTCCAGGGGTACTCATCAGGCTAATAGGAAGACAGTTAGAATTGGAAGTAAGCAGGTCAGGAATAGCAGTTTTGTGAGGGAGAACAGGGCAGTTTGCTCCAGAAATAACAGTAGTCTCGGAATGAATTTGTCTCCTACTTCTGCGGTCGCTCTGCTTGTGAACTCGGGGGATTTTGATAGTTCCACTGTGCTGCGGCAACTTCATGCAGATGTCATGAATTTTGAAGCTCAATCTACCATTCAGCCGCAGGTTAGTGATTGTATACAGCATAATGTGCCTAGTACTTCTACCACGAATTTGGTTGAGAATTTTGATGTTGTTGCCTCTACGCTTGAAGAGGCTATGAAAGTTATCTCTGAATAGAGATTTATTTTTATTTTTTCTAATGATTTGTGTGTGGAATGTGAGAGGAGCTGGGAAGAAGGGTTTTGTGAGAACTATTGCTGATTTACGTAGGATCCATCAGTTTCAGATTTTGGCAATTTTTGAACCTAGGATCAGTGGTGACAGAGCTTTGCGCATTATAAATAAATTGGGCTTTTCGAATAGTTTTGTGGTGGATGCTGAGGGTTTTTCTGGGGGTATTTGGCTACTTTGGAATGTTAGTTCGGTTAAATTGCATGTAATTGCTAGCTCGAGACACAGTGTTTCAGCTTTGGTGGATGATTTTCGTAAGCCGTGGGTCCTCATGGTTGTTTATGCTAGTCCTTGTGTTACTACCAGAGGGGCGTTATGGAATTATCTGGATGCTATCAGAAATTGTTTTCAGTTACCTTGGCTTGTAGCAGGAGATTTTAATGAGATCGTTAATAGCTCGGAGAAGCGAGGGGGTCGATTTCACTATGCTAATAGTGGCTTTGGGAACTGGATCGATAGGAATGAGTTGGTGGATATGGGTTTTATTGGTGCAAAGTTTACTTGGATGACTAAACGGGGTGTTCATGAAGCGATCTGGGAAAGGCTTGATAGGGCTTTGTGTTCGATGGATTGGAGATTATAGTTTTCGGAGGGATTCGTGAGACATTTGCCTAGAGTTCTGTCTGATCATTGCCCTGTGTTTATTAACACTCATAGTGTTCAAGCGTTAATTCTAGATGTAAGCCTTTCCGTTTTGAGGCTATGTGGCTTAAACACAAGGATTTTGCTGAGTTAATTCGTAGAAACTAGAGGCCTATGGATACACCTGTAGATGTGAAAATTCATAATCTCACCGGTGTGTTAATGGATTGGAACAGAGCTAATTTCGGTAATATTTTCCATAATAAAAAAATTCTTCTTGCTAGGATTTAGGGGATTCAGCGCTACCTTAGCACGAGGCATTCTAGCTTTCTTTCTGATCTTGAGGAGACTCTTTTGAAAGATTACAAGTGTATTCTGGATCAAGAGGAAATTTTTTGGCAACAGAAATCTAGAAATTGTTGGTTAAAGGAAGGTGATCGAAACACAAAATTTTTCCATCTTTCTACTGTTATTCGAAGAAGGAGAAATAAGATTGAGGGATTTCTGAAAGAGGATGGTAGCTGGATTGGGGATATTGATAAGATGAAGATTATTGCTGTTCGTTACTTCCAATCGCTTTTTGTGGACACTCAACGTGATGGTGAGTATTCGCAATTACCCATGTTCTTTCGTACGCTAACTTTGAGTGAGAATTTGATTCTGAATGCCCCTGTTAGTGAACAAGAGGTCAAACAGTGTGTTTTTAACATAGGTGGTATCAAGGCTCCTGGTCCGGATGGGTTCCCGGCCATTTTCTTTCAGAAATTTTGGAATATTTGTAAGGATAGGTTGTTGACGTTGGTGACAGATTGTTTCTCTAAGGGGTGTGTTACTGAGGGTATTAATCAGACTTTAATTTCTCTTATTCCTAAAGTTTCGAACCCCACTAATATGTCCCAATTTCGACCCATAAGTCTTTGTAACACTACTTACAAGATTGTGAGCAAAATTCTTGTTCATAGATTGAGAGCTTTACTTCCTGATCTTGTGAGCCCAAATCAAGTAGCTTTTGTTCCTGGTAGACAAATTCAGGACTATATTGTTGTTGCTCAAGAGGTGCTCCACAAATTTAAGACTTCGAGGGGAAATTTGGGGTATATTGCTTGGAAGATTGACTTGGCCAAGGCTTATGATCGTTTGCATTAGGGTTTTATCAGGGAAGTCCTTGAGGAGATCGGTTTTGAGAACACTTTCATCAACCTTGTCATGAGCTGTATTACGAGTGTCCAGTATAGGGTCATTTTAAATGGTGATATGACTGATAACTTTCGTCCTCACTGTGGGATTAGACAAGGTGACCCACTTTCCCCTTATATTTTTGTGTTATGTATGGAGAAACTCTCGCACATCATCAATCAAAAGCTTCTTGATGGAGTTTGGAAGCCTGTTCAAATTTCTAGAGGAGGGCCTACAATTTCTCACCTGTTTTTTGCGGATGATCTTATTCTGTTTGGTTATGCTTCTTTGTTGCAAGCGGAAACGATGAAAGGGTGTCTTGATACTTTCTGTGATATTTCGGGGCAACGGGTGAGCTTTCCGAAATCAAGAGTTCATTGTTCTAGGAATGTTAGTTATAGCAATGCTAAAGCTTTGGCTTCTATGTGTGGTTCGCCCCTGACCAGTAATTTGGGCATTTATTTGGGTGTGCCTTTAATTCATGGGCGTATCACTAAGGGCACGTATAAGGAAATCATTGAGAAGACCCAATTAAGGTTGGGGGGTTGGAAGAGTGCCTCCTTGTCCTTTGCTTGAAGATGCACGCTGATTAAAGCTGTTACCTCAGCTATTCCTATCTATGCTATGCAATCCATTAAACTCCCGTCGGATGTTTGTAATAAGCTGGATAAAATGAATAGAGATTTTCTGTGGGGAAACACTACTGATAAGAGGAAAATCCATCTGCTTAAATGGGACACGGTTTGTTTGCCTAAGGAACTTGGTGGTCTGGGCATAAAAAAAACTAAAATGATGAACAAGGCCTTGCTTGCTAAAGCTGGTTGGCGGCTGTCCCAGAATGATCCTGGTTTGTGGGGAAATTTGCTCAGCAGTAAATATCGTAAAGGGGGGATCGGTACTGATTTTGATAAGTGGAAGGTGAGGTGTTGTTCTAGTATTTGGAGGGGCTTCTCTTTTGGAGCAAAGCTTCTTGCGGATGGGATTTTTTGGAGAGTTGGCGATGGGCAGAATATTAATTTTTGGACTGCGAAGTGGATTCCGGGCATGGGGGAGCTGCAGTCCCATGCTTCTGTTCCTTTATCTGATGACCAGCTCAAGGAGAAGGTGAGTGAGTATGTGACTTTGAACGAATGGAATTTGCAGAAATTGTCCACTGTTTTACCTTGGTGTATTGTACACCGAATTTTTAGCATCTATATAGGCGGTAATCAGGCTACGGTGGATTCTACTTTTTGGGGTCTCTCTAAGAATGGTGCTTTTTCGGTTCGTAGTGCGTATGCGAGTCAGTTTCGCAATTGTGAGACTATGGTTTGGGATTGGAAATTTATCTGGAGACTTAAATTACCTCCAAGAGTGACCTATTTTTTATGGACCCTTCTCCATGGTAAATTGTTGACGAATGAGCAGAGAGTTGTTAGGGGTTTGGCTTCGGTTACTACTTGTGAGAGGTGCAATGAGGATTCTGAAGACATGAACCATGTGTTTCGTGGCTGCAGAATTTCGTGTGTGATTTGGGAGGATATTGCTAAAGGGATTACCATGACTTCTGCGTATAAGACTGATTGGAAGGAGTGGTTGCTCGAGAACCTCAGTTGCAGCAAATTGTGCTTTGGGAGATTTCCGAATTATTGTCTTGTTGCAGTCTCTCTTTGGTTTATTTGGAAATGGAGGTGTGGGAAAGTTTTTGAGCAGAACTTTCAACTCCTGAACTGCCCTGGAAGGATTATCCGTCAGTTTTTGGAGGATTGGAGAGATGCTACCTCTGGTTTGGACAGTGTTTCTGCTATGGAACCTTGCCACATATCTTGGTCCCCTCCTCCTCATGAGTGGATTAAGCTTAATGTTGATGGGAGTTTAAGGCCTGACAATGGTGCGATTTCTGCTGGTGGGATCATTAGGGATGATAATTTTAATTGGATTGCTGGGTTTGCGTTGAACAAAGGAGTGGGTAGTGTCCTGGAGGCTGAAATCTGGGGCATTTTTGAGGGTCTAAATTTGGCGTGGTCGTTTGGTTTCAGGAAGGTGATGGTGGAGTCCGATTCCCAAGCTGCGATCCGTCTTCTGCAAAGTGATATTCCTCATTTTCACCCTCTTTACAACATTGTGCACGCTTGCACTTTGTTTATGGCTAAGGATTGGAGTTGTTCTATTCGTCATATTTATAGGGAAGGCAACAGGGCTGCTGACTATCTTGCTAATTTAGGTCACTCGTTGTGCTTAGGTGTCACGGTGTTTGATGATCCTCCCCCCCAGATGTCTGGTATCCTGGAGGACGATTGTAATGGGGTTACCATTGCTAGGATGGTTCCTTGTTCTTAGTTTTCTTTTTCTTTTTCTTTTTTCTCTTCCTCCCTCCTCTTCTGTTTGGGCTTTGTAGCCCTCTTTTTTACCAAAAAAAAAACAATAATTTTATTTATTTATTTATTTATCATTGAAGGGGTCAGGGAATTATAAAATTATAATTAGCGGCTGTTAAAACAAGATGTTAAAAAATTAGTCAAGTACTGGTTCTTAGAAGAGAGCATGGATATAAATTTCTTAATTTGTACAGTCAGGCGGTGTAATGAGAACACATTACAATAATCAGGGATGGAGGCCAGCAGGGTCAACACCCACACACACACACCCCCCCCCCCCCCCCCCCCCCAACAAACAAACAAAAAAAAATTCAACCAAAAATTTTGAAGTTTTTTTCTTTTGGTAAAATATTCCTCTGGAACAATGGGAAGAACGGAAGTCTGAAACTAAAGTTGCAACTTTGAAACAATAAATAAAAGTGTATAAATAACTATTTTATTTGACCACCAAACGTCACAACATCCATCGCGGACGACTTGCTTTGGTGGTTACCTTGGTGGTCCAAGGTTTGGGGATAAATCCAAGTCATTGGTTCTACTCTTGATAGTCACATTGTGGCTAGCCTTCAGGGCGCTTAACTCTCCTGATGGAAGGTAATCATTCGATCCTAATTCTTTTTCGTTATTTATTTTTCTTTTATTTTTCTTTTATTTTTTATTAAATTATCTTCAATAAGCCGGAAAACACCATGTCTTTGACTATATTTAGGAAGGCTAGACCGGAATTTGCTTCAACAACCTCTCTATCTCACTCTCTAAATTTTTTTCAACCAAAGCCTCCCCAAATGTAAAGAGAGAAGGCTTCGTCCCTATTTTTTTTTTCACTGTTCAATTGAAATGGGTGATCAAGATTAGTCCACATCTTTCATATTTAATGGTCCAAATTCAATGTAAGGAAAATATTAAGAGCCATGTTTTCACTCCAAACCATTTTAAGGAAGGCTTGTTGGAGTGTTAACTCCTTATATGGTTCCTTATTTATAAAAAGTGCAATAGACTCCCTAAATATAAAGAAAATATGGGGAACCTTGATAGAGAATTAGAGATGTTCTTATGTAATTAACAATTAATATTGTTTTTCCAATAACGGAACCCATACAGTAAATAACCTAGAAAACAATACTCTCTTAAGTCTCAACTCCTTTGCAAACCGAATTCAAACCCAAAAAAAAAATCTTGACAAATAAATCTGTAAATGGTATTCCTCTGATCCTAATTCTTTTTCGTTATTTATTTCTCTTTTATTTTCTATTATGTAATTGAATAAAATATGAGTTTAAAACTCATATGTAATATATGTTTAATCTATTGTTGTTTGACAAATTATATAATAAGAATGTTTGTTACTAGAATGTTGTAGGCTATGAAAGTTTGAGAATATCATATGTAAAAATTTAAAGTGAAGAGTAGAAAAGGTGATATTTACTCTTATTAAACCACTAATCATGTATTATCACATAATTACTTGAAACCGTTATGAGTGTTAATGAATTATTTTTAATGTGATACACAAAAAGTTGGATTTATTATGTGATTCAATTTGAATTTCAATACTAATTAGGTGTTATATTGCATAAACTTTTAAATTAATTATAGGTTCATTGTTTTAAAAAAAATTGCAATAATTTTACTCATTAAACCGTATTTGGAAACAGTGATGGAGAACAATTAAAAAAATTTAGTTAAGGTTTTTTTTTTTTTTTTTTTTTTGTTTGTTTGTTTGTTTGTTTGTTTGTTTTGTTTAAACAGGGGTATGTCCCTTGTAAACTTGTGATGATTCATTTTTCATTAATGCACTTTAAATAGTTAAAAATAAAATTACCATTTTTATCATTACTATAATTTAAATGAATGGTCTACATTGTTGCCACATCATTTGGGCACCAGATTTGGGCACTAAATTTGGGCAATGTAGCATTACTCTATTTAATAATACCCCCTAAATGATCGAAATTTCTGGCTCCGTCCTTGATTACAAATACATATGACCAATTACACAAATGTTGGTTTGTTTTTTTTCCTTTGTAAAAATACGACCATTTGGTATAATTAATGAAAGTCATATAGATATGATTTCAACTAATGAATTTACATTAGTTTGACGCTACTTGTATGTTTGGTTGTCAATTAATGGCACTGAAAAATGGAAAAAAAAAATTATCAACTAAATAATATTCATTAATGTGTGGGATTATATATAAATAACTATTTTTTACTTAACTTTAAACTCTTATATTTAAATATCTATATATGCTCTAATCTAAATATAGAGACATTGTTACGCTTCTCTCACCCTTGATTCCTACTTTTAATTAAGTTCAAAAGATGATATAATATTAATCAACCTTTAAATTTATATATATCGCTCACAGGGGCGTAACTCAGATGGTAGATGGACGAGCTTGGAGTTTGGACAAATGACTTCTATAGTCGATCAGATCTACAATTAATTTTTTTTTTTAAAGGCAACACACTTTATTGAAGCAAGGCAAAAGCCCAAGGCATAACAAGAACAGCAAGACAATCAACTGCGACAAAGGATACAAACTCTCCCCTGTCGTCAAAGATTGACAAAGCTTCAGAAAAACCCAACAGAAAGCAGGAAGAACAACACCACAAGCACCAAAGCCCACCCCCCCCGGAAACCCAACCTACAAAGGCCACAAAGAACCGAAGAAACAAAAAAGGAACCAGACCCCCCAACAACCCACCCCCCCACCACGACATCATCGGGATCAGAATTAGGCACTCCATTGGACCACTTCCTGACACCTTGCACCCTGATTAGCTAAACTGTTCGCAAAAAAATTAGAACCCCTCTGAACGTATTCCACCGAAGCCGAAACAAAAGAATCCAAGGTATTACAAATAAACTAAATAGTCTGGGCAAAACTACCCCCCCCCCCCCCCCCCAACTCCACTTTTCGACACCCACTCCATAGCTATTTTACTATCACTAGCAATAATAATACTCCTGCTGATCAAATCAGGTTTGGAACCCAACAATTCACAAGCCTTTGCAATAGCCAAAATTTCTGTAGCAACCACCCCTTGGACCCCTACATACGAAGCAAAAATACACAAAACCTTACCAAGATGGTCACGAAGAACCCCCCCCCCCCCCCCCCCCCCCCCCCCCAATTCTGGCCTCTCCAGTCGAACCCCACACTGAACCATCAACATTAAACATCAAACAATTAACTGCTGGAGGTCTCCAACACACCACTCTATCCTTATTCTTAATACTAACCTCAGAACATCTCTTCACAACATTAAGCAAAATAATAGTAATAGGATCCTTAGATCCTTTTCCCAGGTGTTTAAACCACCACCCTACTCTGAACCTCACAACATCCTCCACTTTAGTACCGTCCGCCTGAATATTCTTGAACACCACATTGTTACGCATCTCCCATATGGACCAGACCACTGCAAAAAACATCAAATTCCAAGCTCTAGTAGAATTAGTCCGAGGACAAAGAGCCGGCCACTCCTCCCACCACTCCATCAAAGTAGAAGGAACACAACTCGAGCAACCCCACCAATTAATACAATTTTACCACACCTTCCAGGACCACCCGCAATGCAAAAAAAGATGATCACTGGACTCAGTATCATCCTTACAAAATGAGCAAGCAGACTCCGCATCAAAAATCATCCCAAACTTATATAACATCTCCTTAACAATTATCCTACCATGTAATAACTGTCAAACAAACAATTCAATTTTCAGGGGGCACCACCCCAACCAAACTCCCTTGAACTTTTCCATACCCTGATTCGAAACCTCATCCAGCAGTCTATGGAAAAACCTCACCGTGAATTGACCTGAAGAGTTATAAACCCAAGTAAGAGAGTCTTGAACTGAATCCATTATCTTAACTGACATCAAACACTCAATAAAACTTTTCCATTGATCGATCTCCCAGTCAAACAGATTTCTTCTTAAAACAACCTCCCATTTCCACACCAAATTTTCTCTCCTCCCATAGTCTCTCAAACAACCCTTCTTATCCTTAGCCAAAACATAAATCCTCGGAAACGCTTCCTTGAGAGTAGAACCCTCTATCATAACATCAGACCAGAGTTTTGCTCTATCCCCCTTCCCCACCGCCACTTTGATACCATCCTTAAGAATAGAGGCCGACTTCGACCCTCCTTTAAATAAACTAGCAACCGAATTAACAAAACCAGAGCTGTTCACACCACCCTCCCACTCCCAATTCAGCAAACCTGTATTAATGACATACTTCACGCACACCACCCTCTTCCAAAGAGAATCAGTCTCAACCCCAAATCTCCACACCCACTTAGCTAACAATGCCTTATTCCTAGACATGATAGAACCAATACCCAAGCCTCCATCTTTCTCATTCAAGCGCAGAGTATCCCACTTTATCGGATGCATTGAGTCGTCGAGATAGGCACTAGCAACTTGCAAAACAAGAGGAACATAACGGTGGTTGAATCGTAGAGGGGGGAAGGGGGGTTGGTGTTCCCTTGGGGGGACTCTTCGATGCTTAAGTCAAAATAATGATCGATAAAAAAAGCGAAGGAAATATTAGAAGAAGACAAACTGTGTTGCTCGATTTATCGAATCAAGCTATGGGTCGATTTGTTGGATTGACTCTAGTTGCTAATGATGTTGATTTGTCAATGCCCTTGGGGTTCTTTGGATCAATGTGAGTCGATCAAAGGTTGGGTTGATGCTAGGTTTTGATTGGTTGAATTGATGAACGATGCCCAAATTGGCTCCTTGACTCGACGTGGGTCGATCAAGGATTGAATCGATCAACTTTGGAAGGCAACTGGATCGACCTCTGTTTGAGTGAAGCAATAAATGAAAGGAGAGAATTGTGAAGCTATATTTTTAGAGCTTTCGCGTATTGAGTTGTGAAAAATCAAGACCCTTTCTATGAGAATGGGTCTGTTTTTTATAGTGAAGCCTTGGAGCCTTCATGACTTGGGCTTTTTATGGGAGTGTGGATCTCAGACCCTTAATTGTCTGTTTTGATTTATTTGAATCTGACAATAAAGGTTCTGTCAAACGTTGGTCTCTGTGTAACGTGTGACATGATTGTATTTTAAGGCACCTTTGACCACTTGTTATTTGGTCAGACACCCTTTTATGTAAGGCCTGCTTCAGGCCCACCCTGTTTTAACTGGTTTGGTTTTAGTGGGCCTTTTAATGTTATTCAAATGGGTCCAAGGCCTATTTATACCTTTCATTAATTGTGGGCCTATCGATTGGGCCGTAAAAACATATTTTGACAACTATAACTCCCAAGTCAGTGGCTCAAATTTTGCCAATAACAAAACGCTTCAAAAAAAAAAAACAAAACAAAACAAAACAAAACATACATGATATATATATATATATTTGGATAGATAGATATGGTCTATATGTATATGTTAGTATTTAAATTTAAATTTAAATACTAATAATAGGTTGCTAAAACGATGTGGTATGTAAATTATAACTAATGCATCATTTATTCTTTCATAGGTCTCAACCTATATAAAAGGTTCAACACCAGTTAATAAAAATAAATAAATAAATAAAAACTTTAATGTTTGGGTTTAGACTTTAGAGAAGACTAACTAGGGATGGCAAATTTACTCGGCCGGGCCAGGTACCCGACTTTACCCGGGTCGAAAATCCCGAGTAAAACTCGGACATGCCTTACCCGGCACTGGGTAAGGGTTGTCCAGGTACCCGTGCCGGTTGTGTTCTGGCCCGGATCGGGGTATCTGGTTTTGAACCCGGTTTTTTATTAATTTATTTTTTTCACAAACAAACTTAACCCTAACTTAACCCTAAGATAATGATGAATAACCACGAACCATGAAAGTGATTGTTATAGAACAAAACAAAACAAAACAAAAACAAAAACAAAAACAAAAAACAAAAAAACAAAAAAAACAAAAAAACAAAAAAAAAGTAAAACCAGGGCAAAATCCGGGTATGGATACCCAGAAACCCGACCGGGTTTTTCTGAGCCGGGTACCCGGATTCAAAAATCCGGGTATTTCCGGGCGGGGTACCCGGACTGTTAAAACCCGGGTACTCGGCCCGAACCCGGGTTTTTGCCATCCCTAAGACTAACTGTGATGAGCAAGTCAGAATCAATCAATTAATGACGCATCAGTGAAATAGGCAGCTCAGTCGCAACACACTCCTGGAATCTTTGGAAGGAAAGGCCCTTCAACTACTACAATGTGGTTATACTCTCTAATCCTAACCCTAACCCTAATCTTCATATTCTTTCATGATGACCCCCCTACTTAATTAATGATTATTATTAACCATGAGATGTTTGTCCATGCCAACTCATGCCAAGCATTCTATGTAGCTCATGCATGAAAACATTCTGTCCAAGCATTCAATATATGGTGAACTGTGAACCCTCGTCGTTTGTTCGGATCCTGTCACATCATATGATGCATGTAACCTTTAATCGATATTGAGATACGATAGGTAATACATTACATAACGTACAGTATATCAGTTACCATAGAAATGGAGATATAGTATAATAATAATAATAATGCTATCGAGTTGGATCAATCGATCTACAGCATCAATCGGTAAAGGAAACACATAGTGGAAGGTGGAGAAAATCTTCAGTGTGACAGTCTCAAGCAATGAGACCGTCCAATTGAAGTGTAACTTTTTTAAATTTTAAAATATGGTTTAATATTTTCAATAAAAATGCTACACTTCTATTGAACGGTCTCACCACCTGTCAATGAGACCGTCCCACTGAAGATTTTCTCGTGGAAGGTGACCTTTAATTAATACAACACAAGGATCATATATACAAACACAACACTTGTCAGCTGCTTAATTGGGGGATACAATTGCCCCCATCATCCAACTTCCATTAACATGTGTAAAGCATGCATGGGCCATGGGCTATTTGTATGTATGCCTTGAAGAGACTGAACAAAATAAAAAATAAAATAAAAAGTGAGAAATCACAAGAGTTCAAAATGCCACCAATATAGCTAGCTTTTTCCGATTACACTATGAGAGCATCTCTAATGCAAATATACATTTTTTGAGTTTCTAAATAGTGTTGCATCAATCAGTAAAGGAAACACATGGTGGAAGGTGGAGAAAATCTTCGATGTGACAGTCTCAAGCAATGAGTCCGTACAATTGAAGTATAACTTTTTTAAGTTTTAAAATATGGTTTGATGTTTTTAATAAAAATACTACGCTTCTATTGAACGGTCTCACCACCTGTCAATGAGACCATCTCACTGAACATTTTCTCGTTGAATGTGACCTTTAATTAATACAATACAAGGGTCATTTATACGAACACAACACTTGTCAGCTGCTTAATTGGTGGTAACAATTGCCCCCATCATCCAACTTATATTAACATGTGTAAAGCATGCATGGCAGCATGGGCCATGGGCTATTTGTATGTATGCGTTGAAGAGACTGAATAAAATAAAAAGAGAGAAATCATGATAGCTCAAAGCCTCAAAATGCTACCAATATAGCTAGCTTTTTCCAATTATATTATGAGAGTATCTCCAATGTAAATATGTATTTTTTGAGTTTCTAAATAGTGTCACATTAGCATTTCTATTCATTATAGATCTACTTTTTAAAAAAATTAAAGAAATGTATATTCACATCTCTAATGCAATTATTTAAAATTAAATAAGCATCTATTTTATAACCAATCATAATAAAACAATTATTTCACTCTCTCTTCTTTTTTATTTTACTATAGACGTGGATGCATATTTTACAATTATTCCACTCTTTTATTTTAAATAATCATAATAAAACAAGACCATCACTGTTATTTGATCATTTGCATAAAGTTTCATTATTATTAAAAACATATATTTATTCCTAATCTAACTTCCCCAAGATCTATGCCAATCGATTTTGAGATATTGCTATTTGCTGATCAATTTTGCTTTACTACATATATATATATACACACATATATTTTGTATCGAGGATCCCGGAACTTGTCTAGGTACCCATCAGCCTATCCTCCCCAACTGTGTGACTTGCCATGACTTATATGCTGGATCGTGGAGTAGGACAAATAAGAAACCCCGGCCCACACCCCTGGCCCCTCAAGAATGCAAGCGGTTAAATCAGAACTCGCCCCCGCCTGGATAGGATTCAAACCGCTGATGTTAGCCTCATGTCTGTCCTTCCACCGGCAAAGCTAAACGTCTTGAAGGCTGGCTACAATGTAATTACAAGGAGTAGAACCAAGGACTTGGGTATTTAATCCCAAGTCTTTCACCACCAAGGCAACCACCTTGTGGTTTACTACAAATATTGATGTGATGAAGAATATCTTGTGGGTACCTCACTATCTAATCACTATATATCCATTTCTTTTTCTTTTTCTTTATAATGCTATCTGTGACCTTATAAAAGTCATACTTTTTGATCTAAATTTGTAGAATTTAGATCATCAACTGACTTGATATTTGTCCTGACCTAAATAGATCCAATGACATATGTAATCAATTGCTATATATATTTCTTTTATTTATTTTACTTTTATTATTTTTAAATAGAGTTTTATCTTGGAGTGTTTTAGATCAGTAGAGAGAGGTCTGTTCGGGACCTCCATAAATGGAGTTCGAACAAACCTACATCCGTTGATGTACATACCTCCATTGATGGAGGACTAACAAACCTCCGTCAATAGAGATTGATGAAGACGACTAAATTTATTTTTTCTCTTATATGTCATAAATGCACTAAGGGTATTTTTATCCAAAATTCATTTCTCTTGGAAAAAAAAATAGTAAAATTATTGAGAAATGACATTTTTGAATATTCCCCTAATTTTAGGGTTATTTATGGTTTTTGCCCTTGATTCTTTGATTAATGGAAGATATATACGGTGCAATCTCTCTAACCAGTGGAATTCACAAACATGCATTTGCCCACATATAAACTAGTAAAACCTAAAACTGAGAATGTTTTTAAAAATATATATATATATATAAATATTAAAAATAATAATTTAAAAAAAAACTGGTCAATTAGTCCATTAATCATCTTCTGAATTTAGAAACCATTTATAATGAAGAGAGAACTTCATTATTCAACAACCTTATTACAAAGGTCAATTAGTCAATTAATCATCTTCTAAATTCAGAAAATATAATTCTAACTCTTGAGATCCATCATGTCAATGTTTTGAAAAGGGTGATCACCAAGTCTTGTTGTACGTTCATCCATTAATAGATCTTCATGAAACATGGCTTCATGTGCAAAATCAGAACACTCGAGGCCATGATGATGTAGATGATCTCCATTCGCCACGTTACAGTCATGATGATCACCATTTTCGTTGATCTGATGATAATCATTAGCTTGGAGAGAACCAGATGAACTATTTAAAGCATCCCAAAATAAGAGTTCACTAATGTCAAAATCCATTAACAGACCATCATGATCACTAGTAGCTGAATTATTATCCTCCTGTATTACGGCTGAAGATGATTGGCTAACTACATTCTCGGCACCAACGTTGTCCACCGTCTGATTAAAATCCAGCAGCCCTGGAATAACAACTTTGGTGCATCTGACTGCCTTGGTTCGAAACACCCGATGTGGCTCTGCAGGTTTGTTGATCTCTTCTGAGCTTGACTTCTTTGAGGATTTTATCGAACACCCATTAATATTCTTTTTAGATTTGTGAAGCTGCATACTAGTACTCTTGTCATCACCTTTCAGTTTCTTGCTCAAATTAGTTTTCCAATAGTTCTTGATTTCATTATCTGTTCTCCCAGGTAATCTTCCAGCAATCAGAGTCCACCTGTAATTAATTAAATTTCACTTTTTAATCACCTATTCTCATGTATTCTTAATCCAAGTCAAAATTTTAAGTCACAAATTTAAGTTAATTTAACTGAATCCTAAAATAATTTGAAAATAATGATAAACCTCTATGTAAAGACATTTGTTTACAATCTTGAAATTGTTTTTCTTTTTGAAAATAAAAAACAATTGTGACCTATGTCGCAGGTCTGGTTGCTGGTTCAATTTTACACAGATTTGATGTTCTAGTATTCAATTTTAAATTATTATTTTTTAAAAGAAAAAAAAAAAAGCAAATTGAGATTTTTTTTTTTTAAAGAGATTTGTTGCTGTTGCAGACGTCCATCATTGGAGCCTTGGAGGTCTCTGTTTGCAGACCTCCATCTCCAATTTTTTATTAAGAAAGATAAAAATCAAATAATTTAAAATAAAGTAGTGGTGCTGACCGCTGAAGTTGACATCGATAAAATTTTGTGTGGAGGTGGATAAAAATAGAAAAGCAAATTAGTATTATTATTATACATTTTTTGCAATTTGTAGCTTTTTCATCCAAACAATGACTTAATTTATTCTTCATGATCAATATCGACAGACATGATTAAATGTTAAAACTTTGGAAGAATGAAAATTAAAGAAGACGAAGATTAAGAACACACACGTGTGTGTGTGTATATATATATATATAATAAAGAATAAATTACCTATTACCAAGGAGTTTATGGAGTCTGATGATGAGTTGTTCTTCCTCTGCGGAAATATCACCTCTCTTGATATCTGGTCTCAAATAATTCAACCATCGCATTCTACAACTCTTCCCACATCTCTTTAACCCTATATATATATATATATATATAGAAGTTGAAGAAAAATACTTGAGAAAATGGAAGACATTATTATATTATGAATTATGAGCAAGAAGAAGAAAAGTTGATAAAACTTGGTACCAGCTTTATGAGGGAGGCCTCTCCATTTGCCTTGTCCATGGATTTGAATGTAGTTGATGAGAATTTTATCTTCTTGAGCAGACCAAGGACCTCTGTTGAGTCCTTCTTTGGAGCAACATGGTTTTCTGCCCATTTTATCTCCAATACACTCCACACTGTGTGGTTTCTACTTTCGTCTCTTTCTTGCCCCTAGTCGGCAAAAACCAGCAGCTTATTTATATATAGGGATATTTTCACTTGGGTTCTTTTGCTTTTTTTTTTTAAATATCTATCTTTTACTCACTTATACATTCACAAAGGATTGGACCCTATATTTTCAAAAACCACTCAATTTGGTCCCTCTGACCTGATTTTTAATGGTCAACGGTTACAGAAAAAACTAAATGACCTTTTTACCCTTCACTTTAAAATAAAAATAAAACTTTTATTTTCTTTGAAAGGCAAAAACTGAAAATTTTAAAATTTAAATAAATAAAAAAAAAACAAATTTCTTTTTAAAAAAAGAGGTGAAGATCCAATCTGGGATTGGTCTCCCACCAACATCTCCAGCCTTTTCTCCTATTCTTACCTTCTTCAATTTTTTCCAGAATATCTTCACTTCACAACCTGTAGATACAGAGCAAATTAATCTCACAAACACCACAATATAACGACTCATTTTCACTCAATCACAAAGATTTTCTCTCTCGACTCCCTCATTCACAGCTCTGTTTCTTCTCTTTTCTCAAAACCAGATTCAAGTCCTATCTCTTTAACTTCTTACCAAAACGACGCCCAAATCAAATCCCCAATTCATCTCTTTCACTCCGATCACCCAATTCATCTCCTCCACTACGACACCCAAATTAAATCCCCAATTCATCTCTTTCATCTCCCCTGCAACCGCCGCCCAAACCCAGCTTCATCGAACCCAAAAACCTCCCACCCAAAATCATCCAAACACATAACCACCACCTCCAAAATCATCCAAACACATAGGCACCACCTCCAATCTCGTTCTACAAACCAAACTCACACCCCAAATCAAAGAAAAAAAAGCAGACCCATAATACCTGGGGAAACCAAAACCCAATAAACAAAAGAAGATCTACGATGAACAATCATAGAGCTCGAGGTTTCTTCCTCTTTGGAGCTACAAATTCAAATCCAAACCACACAAATTTCTATCACCAGCTCAATACAAACAAAAAAAGAAAAACACCAAGCTTTAATAGCTCGATAAACTCACCAGTATCAGACATGGGAGCATTAGAAGAGCTAGAATTTGTAGGCAAATTTGAAGAAGGTTGAGGAAGTGTAGATGGAGATTTTGAGATCGGAGAGGAAACTCTGGATTTGGCATCACCTCCGTGATCTCGATCGCAATCTCATCTTGTGCCAGTGAGGACGACTTGTTGGATGATGATTTTAGTGGCCTTGGTTTGGGTCCGCTAGGTTTCTGCAACAAACAAACAAATCAGTTTGGTAGGGAAGATGAACAAGATTAAGTTTTTTTTTTTTTTTTTTTTTTTTTTTGTTGATTAGGTCGACCATCTAATGGACTATGGACCTCCAATCCTAATATTAAAAAAAATAAAAATAAATAAATAAATCTTTAAATTTAATTATTTTTTTGTTTATTTTTTCTATTTTTTTCATTAATAAATTAATAATAGTTTATAGTTTTTTTTTATTTTGTATTACATAAATATTTATTTTTTTCCATTGATTTTTGTGTTGACATGTGACATGTCTTTGTTTAAAGATAAAAAAACCCTTGAAATCGTTAAAGTTGACTAACATTTGACCAATAGAAGGACCAAATTGAGTGGTTTTTAAAAATATAGGGCTCAATCCTCCTAAAATATATAAGTGAGTAAAAGATAGATATTTCAAAAAACTATAGGGACTAAATGTATAATATCCCTTGTATATAAATACATCCAAGTCTTTCAATAGCTTTTGCTTGTAGTTGTAGTTCAATTATTGTCCATTCATATTTAATTGGCTTGAATTGTTTCCCTGATCTCCTAGAATAATAATAATAATACGACAAAATAAACATGGAAAAATAAAATGTAGGGTTAATATTACAAACGTCCATCCATCCAGTTTGTGGTATTAGCTGTTTTGGCCCCTCTAGTTTCAGTTTCATCTCGTTTGGTCCAAACATTTACTGTTAATTGCTATTTTGGTCCCTATCGTCAAATTCCGTTAGATTTTTAACGGTGATGGAAGGGTATATATAATGGTAAATGAGGAATGAAATTAATAAATATATTTAAATTAAATAATAAAAAAAAAAGTAAAAACACTTAAAATAAAAATAAAAATAAAAATCTTCATTTATCTCTCCTCACCATCTCTGTCTTACTCATTCAAAAAAATTTCTCTCACCACCGATTCTCATCAAACCCTAACTCTCTCTTTAGCATTTAATGAAACTACTATTTCTACCGTAAAAGGTCTTAGAACCGTCCTAGGAATAACATATCGAAAGAAGTCAGATACTCTTGAACGCCCACCCTTGAGAGCCAACAAGCCTTGTCACTCTAACAAGGCAACTCCTAAGCTAGGCCTCAATCTTTAGCTGGAGCTAGTTCTTTAGCTTCCTTTTTCGTTGAGTGTGAATAAGAAGAAGAAGAAGAAGACTCGACTGAACACCAAGATCTAGAACTAAATCCCAAGTCACTCCACCAATATAGTAAAAGATTCATACAGAACAGAACCTAAACCCAAAATTAAACCCTTGATCGGAACTGAATAATTGAGTTGCAGATCTACTGTTGGAAGCTCCTGTTTTCGCTATCTACTCTCTATATAGGCCCCCCTATAAACCATTTTTTAGGGATGACACCTAAGGCTGAGTCAATTTGCAAAGAGGACCTTAGTTTAAAGAGAGGAACGCTCAATGCGCCTCATTCCCTTCCATAACCAGACACGTTTATTTACCCTAGTAGCAGGATAGGTCACCATTCCATAGCTTCATTTGTCGGTTGGATTCCCCACTAAGTGATGAGATTACCAACACATCACGTGAATTGGTCGGACTCTGGAAAGTAGCTCATCTTGGATTAGTTTGAGAGTTTATGAGGAGTATTTTTCTATTTCTCCTCAATCCAATGGGGATTCCATTAAGTCTACGTACTAAAGTGATCAACCACTCCATCGGTGATTTCGAACATCACAATACAATATTTGTAACCACAGATTTTAGATATATATGAAGAAGGCCACTCTTCCAACTAATGAAGAAGAGTCAGAGGTTCCAATGGACTACCGAGGCGTAATTAGCCTTTGACTTGGTTAAAACGGCTATGGACCTCAGGAAAGATCAGTTTGTCATCCAATAATATTCATAAGTCATAAGCTAGCAAGTATACGTACATCATTTGCTTCTGGTAAAAGGCCTTTATGTCAAAAGTAATGAGAAGTCTCTGCCATCTCATTTCTTTCTCTTTCCTTGTTTCTCTTCTTCTGTTTCTCTCTCCCCAACGGTTTGTGTTGATTTTCAGGTGGTTTGTTGTTTACGGGTGGTGGTTGAGAGAGAGAGAGATTGCGATATTTTGTTTGTTTGTGAATCTGGTGTGATGGTAGTTTGGTGGATTTGGTGGTGGTGGTGGCTCGGTTATAGGTTTTAGGTTTGGTGTTGTTGATTTGTATGAGGGTATGATGGCTTCTGGAAATTATGAGGGTTGGGTTTTTCTGGAAATAATTTATTTTGGATTTGGTAGTGGTCCGGTTGTGTTTGGTGCTTGTCTGGAGGTTGTTTATGGATTGTCTTTGATGGTGGTGGTGGTGTTGTTTTTAGATGCTAGTTACTGTGTTTGGTGATGGCGGTGGAGGATCCTAGATTCTAGGTTTCTAGTGTTCTGGGTTTTTGGGTAGGTGTTCTAGGTTTCTAGGTTGAGATGAATTTAAAATATTATTATTATTATTATTTGGTGGAGATCCAAATCTCCACCGTCTATCTTATGAAATGGGCGATGATGATTCAATCTAGATCTCCACCAAATCCATTTTAAAATTTTATTATTTTTAAAATTTTAAATATTTAATAAGGGTAAAATAGTATTTTCGTTAAAAATGTTAACAAAAGTTAATAGAAGTATTGAAAGAGACAAAACTCAAGCTAGAGGGACTAAAAAGGCTAATACCTCAAAAATTTATATTTTATGTGTGTTTGACTGTTTTGGGCGTGGTGAGGTGGGATTCGAATATTCTCACACAGTTTGGCGTTTTATGAGTAGTTGACAACTTGACAATAGAATGTACTTCAATAAACTTGGGAGTCCGTGACAATATTTTTTAAAAAATAAATATAAATAACCAAAACTTCAGATAAAAAATAAAATAGTTTAACTATATAAAATAAAAATGAGCCCACCATGGCCCAACTAGGCTTCAAGGTTGGAATATCCCTTTGATTAAGGAAAACTTTTTAGTAGGTGATGTAAATTCGATTCTTCGGATTCCTATTGGTAGGGGTCAGAGGGAGGATGATATCCTCTGGCATTATGAGGAGGATGGAATGTTCTCTGTGAAGAGTGGCTATTGGTTAGGGAGGAGGCTTACGAATTCTCCTAGCTCTTCTAATGTTGGTCTGTTAGCTTCCTGGTGGAAGTCTTTTTGGAAATCGAAGATTCCGTTAAAAATCAAAATCTTCGTGTGGAAAGCTTGAAACGATCGGATACCAACCAAGGCCAATATTGATCGCAGGAGAGTTCAAGCCAATGGGCTGTGTGATGCCTGTAACAGCTTGAATGAGACCACGCTGCACAGCCTTTGGGAGTGTGGTAAACTAAAGCACATCCGGGATGAGTGGTGGTATGGTAAAGCTCCTCTAAGGGGCAATTATTCCAATTTTTTGGAGCTGGTTTGGGGTATATCTTGCCTTGTGAATAAATAGGAAATGGGTCTCTTTTATGTTATGGTGTGGAGAATCTGGTTTTGTCGCACTTCCAATCTTCATGGCTGTCATATTCATAAGGCGAAAGATGCAATGGGTTGGAGCAAGATTTTCTTAGCTAATCACTGTGACCTGGTGAGGGATAAACCGAGAGGTGTGGGGAGAAGTAATATGTCTATTAACTGCTGGATGCCACCAGAAATTGGAAGTTATAAATTAAATTGTGATGCTATTGTTGACAGGCGTGGCAACCGTGTTGGGATGGGGACTATAATTCGCGATCCTACTGGTGAAGTTTTTGCCTCCTGCTCCCAAATTATGGAAGCTAATTTCAGCTTAAAACTGGCAAAGCTAGTTGCGATTCAAAAAGGTATCCAATTTGGTATTGATTGTGGCTTGTTTCCAAGCATTATTGAATCTGATGAGGCCAATGCGGTGAATTGGATCAATAATGGGGAAAGGAGGAACTCTGACTGTGGTATTATCCTTGCTGAAATTTCTTCTACTATTTCTAACCTAAATGGAGTGACTGTCAGTCATGTTCAAAAAAGGTTCAACAAAGTAGCCCAGGGGCTTGCGAAGAATGCGTTGGGTATTTCTGAAGATGCTTACTGGATGGAAGACTATCTTGGGTGCATTAGTAAGATGGTGGAGGCTGATAAGCCTGGCTAGTTATGTTTTGTTTTGTTGTTTGTTTGTTGTTTGTTCATTTTGGTACTCTGTTTCTGTTTGTTGGTTTTGATTTATATAATATTCAAAATATATATATATTTTTTTTTTTTCAATTTTTTAATTTTTTAATTTTTTTTTTTTAAAACAATCTCTAAATATTTTTTTTTGGTTTACACCATCCGGTTTCCGGGTGAGACAGATCCACCATACGGTGCAATCAGCCCAACCACACCCCGACTAATCCGAACTTACACCGGGTCGGCCCACTAAGGAGTAAAGTGCTCTTAATATGTGTAGCTTCGTTCACAAGGGGAGTTGAACCCACGACCTTGCTTAAGGGATGAGAGCACCGAATTACTCACACCAACACATGATTGGCTCTAAATATTATTTGGTTATGTTAGTATACAGGAGTAATTTAAAATAGTTGGATTGAAGTCTAAATAAAGGAAGAGTTTTAAAAAATAAGAAAGTAAAAACTAAAATAAATAATGTCTCCTTGTAACTGCAATGTATTGTTACCGATCCAGGCTAAACCCAATATTATTTATACATTTCAACTTTCAAAATAAATTCGCCATTTTTTTAAAAAAAAAATTAATCATAAAATGAAGGTCAAATTGCACAAACATCTTTCTAACATTATATTTAATTGCATGCACAGATAACTTTAGCTTCTAATTGCAATAATATCCCCTGCTGTCGATTGTTCTTCGTTAATAGTTAACAATCCATCAATTTGACTTTTCAATTATTTAAAAATAAAAATTAAATAAATATAGAAAATGGGTGGAGGAGGGTCTCTATAAATAAATTAAAAAAGAACATTTGGAGATGGAGTTTCATCTCTAAAAAAAATAATTAAGAAGATTCCAAACCGCTCATCCACACGAGGAGTAAATCTTCCACTGACGGTGAAGTTGTTTTTACTTTTACTTTACAATTTTATCGATATTTAATTTTGTTATAAAGTGGGGAAGATGATGGTGACAATCGTGCTTTGAAATGGGGTAACCCGGCATTAGGTCACCCCCTACCCGAAACCAATAATTTGTTCTGCGAGATGGGGCGACCCGACTACCTGAAACTAATCATTTGTGCTTTGAGTTACATTATCATCATCCTCCTCATTCTCCATCATCATTATCCTCACATTATCATCATTTTTTCTCACCTTATTTTCTCGATATCCATCTAAAATTGATGATGAACTACCGAGATAAAATTGAAAAACTGGGTACCTTACGAAATATAAAAATATATGTACATGCTAGGTAGAAATTAATAGTCACTCTCATTGATGCGGTGGTCGTATTACACTAATACATAAATTTGAGGGTTTTTTTTAGAGGGCAACGACTTAAACCTATAACCTCTTGGTGTAGGTGTGAGAGGTTTACTACCGGACCAATCTCATCTCACCTTGATCCTCGTAAAAGTTAACATGTGATTTTGAAAAGTTGCATCAATAATATGCTCTTAGCGAGGAGAATATTTTGTTTTGTTTTGTTTTGTTTTTTGTTTTTATAGATGTGTGAACAAAAAATGGGGAAGCAGATCGATCTACCATTCAAGTTCAACGGAACACTTGATTTGATCAATTTTCACCTACCTCTTCTTTTCAAGTTCTATCGCCATTTTTGACCTGCCATTAATTAACTCTGCTACATTTATTGCATCAATTAATACATGTGGATATCTATAGCGGAAACTGTCCAACCATAATTGCTTTGTACTGATTTTAATTTGTACTATTTTTAATGGATAATTTTTGGATGCTGACCGGTCAACACCCAAAATATTGACTCATCAATTGAAGTGTAGTATATGTCTAATTTGTGAAGAATGCAAAGAGATAAATGTAAAAAAATAAAAGTTGCTAACGTGCTACACTTCAATTGGTGGTTAGTATTTTGGGTGCCGACAAGCATTACATTTTTTATTTCTTTGGTAATTCAATATTTCAATGTACATCATTCAATAAGGAGCAAATGAGAAGTACTTAGGCCAAATTCCAAATAATTTAATCTTTTTTGGGGCTGCATGCAACTGTATATTGATAAAATGGGGCCCTCATTCATATTCATAGTTTGTCGATATATATATACAGTTTTTTTACTATCAGTTCGTCCCGATATAAAATATATCAGAACGAAGAATATGAATCATAGATTATGAATAAGGTTTGACAAGTGCAGACACTTTGATTCAAAATATGTAAATCTAATGGTCCACATTCTTCATCCTAATATATTTTATATCAAGACGAACTGACAATAGAAAATCTGTATATATATACACTAATATATAACTTGTTTTCATATATTTTGTCTGAAAATAATAGTTTCAATAAAGATAAAACGTTACCGTGTTATAAATACATTTCTTATATAAACAAATAAATTTCGCATAGCACATAAGCAAAAGTTGAATAGAAATACCAAATAAAATGAGTTATTTTCTGAAACTTTATTTTTTAATTTCATTTGAGAGTTGGGCCTATGTTTAAAATTGAAAAAAATTGAGTTATTGTGTGAAGATATATTTTGGACCCTTTTTTTTAACTTTTTAATTTCTGAATGAATGGACCTTTATTTGAAAAAGAGGTTTGGAGCCAAAGACCTTTTATTTGACTAAAAAAAAACTTGGATCAAGTTTTTTTTAAAACAAATTTATTCCGACCCATTTGTTTTAAAACTCAAAAAATTTAATTAAGGGCCCCTCAGATAATGGGCCTGGGCGGGTGCCCCTCTCGTGCTGACCCAGGGTCGGGCCTACCCCTCCCTCAATCCCAAAATTTTTAATATATATTGTGGTAGCCAAAATCTAGCTCTAGACCCAACGCTTATACCCATGTTTATTTTCTTTATGAATTTGGGTCCAGCCCAAACACGATGGGTCGACCCAAGACCCAACTGACTTGTGGGGTGCGTTTGTTTCACCAAACAGGACTGGGATTGGACTATTTTTAGTTCAATCCCTTGTTTGGTAAGTCCAGTCAGTTGGGATTATTTTTATCCCAAGCTCCATTTTATCCTGCCTGCCAGAGAAGGATAAAATTATCCCCTCCAAATTGATGAGATTATTTTATCCCCTCCAATTTTTACTGTTCTTCTTCTTTGATCAATTAAAACAAAATCAGAAAAAATTCATCAACCTTCAATCTTTTTCCAGAAAAACAAAATCAATTTCAAAACTTGGTAAATCAAACAACCCGATAAAACTCAGAAAATCAAACAAACCAAAAAAAAAAAAAAACAAAACAAAACAAAAAAATCAAACAAACAAAGAGAATCAAAAAAACCCGAAAAATCATCCAAACCCATAAAATCATTCAAACACATTCAAACCAATAAAATCATCAAAACCCATTAAAACCCAGAAAATCAAACCAAAATATGGGTTACAAAGCAATAACAACAAACCAACATTGCCCTCTTTACCACCACAATTTTTTTTTTAAACAAAAACAAAAAAATTTAGATTTGGAATTGGATCTCCACCAAATCCATCTCTGTATCCAAAAAAAAAAAAAAAGACAGAGAGAGAGAGAGAGAGAGAGAGAGAGAGCCGATCTCCTCTCATTGGAGGAGAAAGACTCGCCGACAACCAAGAGATCATAGAGAAGATGCGAGAATAGAGAGAGCAATGAGATGGAGGGTTGTTTGGGAAAAGAGAGTCTGAGAAAGAAAAGAAAGTTGTTTGAGATAGAGAGAGATGATCTGAGAAAGATGAAAAAGAAAAGAAAGTTAATTGAATTATATTAAAGTGATTTTATTTATTTAATATTATTCAATTATTTTTTATCTAATCCTATCACATACCAAACACATGATTAGACTATTTTTAGTCTAATCTCATGTTGCACCAAACACGGAAAACACTATAATTAATCCAATCCAGTTAAATCCAGTCCAATCCAATCCAATCAAATATCTTAATAATAGTCCAATTATATCCCGTGCAACAAACGTACCATTGGAGTCTTGATTGAGTCAAGCAATTATCATTATTTGATAACTTCCCAAATCCCAATTCAAATTTAACTCAAAGGCGGATTCAAATCTCGCTAAATAAGGGCTGTATCTCGGAGATCTCGATCCCATATAAGCCACGCTAAGAGCATCCACATTGGTAGCTCTAAAAAACAAGACCCACTTTGTGCCACATCATCAAAAATGGATCTTCTTTTCAAAGAATGGGTCTTCCCATTTGGGTCTCTTTTATTTGGATCCATTTTCCCCACAATGGGGCAAAATTAAAAAAAAAAAAATGGATCCACTTTTTTTACTTTTTTCCAAACAATCATTACTCTTCTTTAAAATATTATATATATATATATTAATAAAGAAATTATATAATATATTTTAAATATCAACACTATCAACAATTATTTAACAAATTATAATTCATTTAAAAAAAAATTATTAATTTAAAATTATCACAACCGAATTACATCAACAATAAAAATAAATATTTAAAACAAAATATTGTATACGATTAGACATGGCGTCGGTTTCGGTTTGAATCCGGCTTTGGTTTTGAACCTTCAAAATCGGCTCCAATTCCGGTTTTAAAGGTCTGATTCTGGTTTCGGTTCCGGTTCCGGTTCCGGTTTCGATTTCGATTTCGGTTTCGATTTCGAAGGTTCGGTTCCGGTTCCGGTTCCGGTTTCGGTTTCGGTTTCGGTTCCGGTTCCGGTTCCGGTTCCGGTTCCGGTTCCGGTCCTGTCCGGTTTTAGCGGTTCCGCCGGTTCGGGTCTAGTATTCTGATGGTTTGAGTCTAGCGGTTCCAACGGTTCGGGTTTGGCGGTTCCGACGGTTCGGTTTCAGTTCTGGTCCGGTTTTCGACAGTTCCGACGGTTCAGTTCCGCTTCCGATTTCGGTTTCGGTTTCGTTTTAAAAAAAAAATTGATATTCCTGTGAGGTTTCCAATTCTTGGGTTCAAACCGGTGAACCGAACCGAGAACCGGTCTATATATATATCAAAATTCCGAAATTGTTCCGTTGTTGATTTAATTAAATTTATTTATATTTTGTCATTATGCATATAATTATTGAAATTAATAATAATATATTTAAATTTAAATAATTGAAATATAAATATTAAATATATATATATATATTTTCATTATATATATATATTTTGAAATTAATAATTATATATTTTAATTTAAATTTAAATTATATATATAAATTTAAAAAAAAAAAAAAAAAAAAAAAAAAGTTCCAACCCAATGATTGGAGAGGGTTGGGAACCCAACCCCAATCATTGGGCAAGACCCAAATTGGGTTCCAAATGTGGAACTCTATTTGGGTCTACTCTTGTGGACCCCACTTTTGGGTCTTATTTTTTGGGTCTCATTTGCAACCAATGTGGCTCAATTTTATGAAACTCAAAATGGGTCTTGCAAAGTGGGTCTTATTTTTGCACCAATGTGAATGCTCTAACAACCTTTACCTGAAGGCTATAAATAACACCCCTCTCTCATTAAGAAGGGGTTTTGATTTTTCGCCAGATACAGGCTTCTACTAAGCGAAACCGAAACTCAATTCAAATACAGCCCCTGGCCACCGAAAATTTTCTATTACTTCAGTCTGATCCTCCAGTTCATCAATTCTAATTCCATCGCATAACAATCTTGATTTAGACACTCATCTCCACGTTCTTATTGCCATACCAAAGTGACAAACCTTAGTTCAATGAGCGCTCGACAGCAATAGCGGGCTCACTACGGTTTGATCTATTATTTAGATATTCAGTATAACAGTCTATTTAATTTATTCACTACATTCCTTTATGATATTTATCTACTATAGCGTCGGAGAGTCCCTCAAGGGACCATCCCATCCCATCTTGCTCCTTTTTTACTTGTTTGTTTTCCAGGTCACTCGAACGCTGGACGACTTAATTTCCTTTATCTAGCTCTAAATACAGGTTGCAGGTGTCCGCATCCTGTCCAATTGTTTGGGGAACACATGCATCAATTTAATATCAAGATATTTGATGAATATAAACATTTGACACGATCGATTCCTTATTTGGAGCATGTTGGATTACTTTAACAAAAGCTACTTGCTAGTAGCTACACAACGTTCTCTAAAAATAAAATAAAAAACAAATAAAAAAACATTAATCTAATACAACAATGGTGTTTGTTAAAAAACCATATTTGAAATACCAAAACTATTTTACATTTGTTATGAAATAATTGAAATAAGCAAAATTTTAAAATTATAGAAGAGAAAGAATATCCAAGAGAGAATGAAATTCTTTTATTCCTCAAGCATTCTCAATTATTTCCATCAAGCCATCAAGGTATCAAACACAATGTTGAGACTTGAGAGATCTGCCGTCTATCTTTGGATCTTCATGGAGATCCAATCTGGATTTCCCTCTATATATATATATATATATATTATTTTTCTTTCAGTTTTTTCTTTTGATTTATTATTTTTTTTTTAAATAAAAATCCATTTTTAAATTTTTTGATCTCCATTGCAATTAACTAGGAAAGTATTTAACTTTCCCATAAAAGTAGAATTTTATCCATATATGTATATATCTAATCTACCATAAGGCCCATAACCATGTAGCTAAGTAGTAAATTGAAAAGGTCTTAGGTGGCCTAAGGAGTCGAGGGGATGTTTGTAACTAACCTATTAATTGCTAGAGAGTGTAATATTGCATATATTCAGGGCAAGTTAGTGCAATTTTTCCTATTTTTAAGTGGTTGGTAAAGCAGTAGGGGTGACGCGGTTCCGGTTCGGTTCCGGTTCCGGTTCCAGTGGAACCGGCGGTTCTGAACCGGATTTTTTTTTTTTTTTCCTTTTTTTTTTTTCCTTTGTTAATAAAAAATAATAATTTAGACTTGTATAAATGTATAGTTGTATTGTAAGTTGTAGTTGTAAATAAAATATTAAAATAAAAATAAACAAAATGACAAATTACAAAATTAAATTAAAATAAAAATAAACAAAATGACAAATTACAATATTAAATAAAAATAAAAATAAACAAAATTATAAATTATAAATTACATTTCATTGGGTATTTGGGAATTAGGTCACCCGAAATTCGATAATAAATAAATGACAAATTACAAAATTAAATTAAAATAAAACTAAAAATAAATATAAAGTTATTAGCCTTGCACTTAATTTTTACCACAATTAAGTTGCCTACGTATCCTCTTGGGGGATTTAGAGGAATCAAAGGCCACGTAGTTCTTTTACCTTTTATTGCATGTTTGGCGTCATCTATATTCTGTAGTCTGTACTGTAAATCTGCTATTCTGGCCCCGCTGCTCCTGTATCAGATTCGTCGTCTTTGAAGAAGTCGTATGTTGGGTCTTGTTGAAGTTCTTGTTGTCTGTATTGTGCTTTTGTCCAATCATCTACACAAACTTGCATTTGTAGTGATTTTGGAGTTAAGCAAGAGCGCTGGAGGAAATATTCTAGATGAACAGCGTTCTTGTAATTTTTCCTGCCACTGTTCATCTAGAATATTTCCTCCAGCGCTGAACTCTTGTTCCACTGCCACTGTAGAAACTGGTGTTGAAAAAATATTTTTGGCTATCATAGCCATGATTGGATAGTACACTGCGAGGTTTTTCCAATATTGTAAGATTTCAAATTTTTTCCCTGGTGTATCTTCTATAAACTCAAAAAGAGTATTTAGATAAGATTCCAGCTCGGAAAGCTGGAATCTTATCGGTGTTTGATGAAGAAGCACATCTAGGTTTTTTGGATTTTTTGGATAACATACTATACCCTAACTCTATAAATCCGGAGGAGGAGGATTTTGGGGCCTGAGATGTAGTTTGTGTATGTGTAGCATCTAAGTTCAGTGACGATCCATAAATTGTAAAATATTCATCATATAAATCATACAATAATTTCTTAACTCTAGCACAACATGCTTCAATATCATATTTCATTTTTAAACCTTTGACCCCATAATAACCTTTTAGATAATAAGACATACTCTCTAATTTACAACATGGATCAAAAATCATGGCAATCAAATAAATATTTGGAATCTCCTCATAATAATCCAACCATTTTAGCTTCATAGCATGAACGGCTTCCTCTATTGATATGTCGGATTCACAATGATAAAATGCACCAGCGATATTAATACTTTCAAAAATAAATAAATGAGTTGTAGGATAATAAACACCAGATAAATTTTGTGTAGCATTATTAAAGATGGATAACAAATTGAAAACGTTGTAACAAGCATCTCAATGTGATTGATAAAGTTGAATGTGGGTAACATGAAATTGAATAAAAGAAACTAATAAATCTCTATATTCATAACTTTGAGCAAGCAATTTATAAGTAGAATTCCAACGTGTTGGAACATCACGAGAAAATCTAATGACACGTCTACCATTTTGTTTACAATATTTTACCCATGCATTCATTGTAGAAGAATGTTTCCACAAATACATTAGAGCTTTTTTAATATGTAGAATAAAATGTTCAAGAGTTTCTAATCTTTTTTGAACACATAAATTTATAACATTGCATGCACATCTTTGATGAAAAAATGTACCACCCAGATAAGGTTTGCATAAATCAAGTAAAGATGGAATAGCAGCGGTATTGGCAGAAGCATTATCAAAACCAATTGCAAAAATTTTGCTTTCAATTTTATACTCTGCAAAAATAATTCTAAGCTGTCTAAAAATATTATGAGCAGTGTGTGCATCATCAAAAACTCTAAATGCAAGAATTCTTTTTTGAATAGTCCATGTATCATCCATAAAATGGCAAGTGACACCCAAGTATGAATGCGATTTCCAATGGTCAATCCAGATGTCGGCACATACGGAAACACGACCGATATATTTATCAAAAAATCTTTCTAACTTCTTTTTTTCTTTTAAATAAATATTTTCAAGTGTTGATGTGAGCGTGGTTCTAGGAACACGGCATGCAGCAGGGTTTAATGCTCTTCGACAATAATTAACAAAGCCAACTCTTTCACTAAAACTGAATGATAGGTGTTCTACTGCTACCATTCTTGCTAATTCTTCTCTATTTTGCTCATCAGTATAACGAAATAATTGTTGGTTAGGAGTAGCGTACCTGGAAATTTGTGTTTGTGACCTCGATCTAGTCTCTGCTTCTGGATGTTTAGCTAAAAGATGCTTCTGATAAGTGCCATGTCCTCCAGATTTATGCCACTTATATACTTTGTTGCAGTAATTGCAAGCCACTGCAAAACTCCCATCTTCTTGCCTAATTTTCTTAAAATGTTTTACGAAGAGATCAGATTTGCTTTGCTGCCTCTGTATCAGATCATCTTCCTGCTCTCCTGGTTCCTGTGGATCAAATCTAAAATCTGTAGGTGTATCAATATAAGGCATATTATCTAACTGGCTTGTCAAATTGGGGCCGGGGGGGTGGGGGGGTTGGTGTCATCGGGATCGGGTTCTGAAATTATTAGAGGGGGAGTATGAGAGTTCAGACCTAGGTCTTCAGCATAGGCTCGGCGTTGCAAATACTCGTGATAGGCGGTGTCGACCGAGATTATCGATCATAGGACCCTTACCTCTCATCGAAATTGAACGCCTAGGACCATCACGGCCGTGACCCCTTCCACTTCCACTTCCACTTCCACTTGCCATTTAAAAATTGAATTGTAAAATAAATTGGAAATAAAATTAATTGCAAATAAAATAAATTGGAGAATAGAGAGAGAAATTAGAAATTTATAATTGGAAATAAAATTAATTGCAAATAAAATATATCGGAAATAAAATAAATTGGAAATAAAATATATTGCAAATGAAATAAATATTAAAAACTTAGTAATTGACAATATTAAATATTTGGAAACTTGGAGAGTTGGAGCAATAAAATTAATTGGAAATAAAATTAATTACTAATAAAATATATCGGAAATAAAATAAATTGGAAATAAAATATATTGCAAATGAAATAAATATTAAACTTACTAATTGAGTAATTGACAATATTAAATATTTGGAAACTTAGAGAGTTGGAGAATTGAGAGAGAAATTAGAATTAGAGAGAATTGGGAGGAAATAATTGTGAGGAAAAATGAAGGGGGGGGGGGGGGGGGGGGGGGGGGGGGTATATTTATAATAAACAAACAAAAAAAAAAAAAAGGCAGCCGTTGGGGGGCAACGGTCGGCTGACGTCGGCCGATCGTTGCACTCCAACGGTAATTCTAAAAAAATTAAAAAAAAAAAAAAAAAAAAAAAAAAAAGGAACCGGCCAGTTCCGAAAAATGTGGAACCGGAACCGGAACCGGTTCCGGTCAGTTCCTCCGGTTCGAACCGGAACCAAGTCAGGTCTAGGTAAAGGTGTAAAAGGGTCGGGCTCTGAAATTTTGAAGTCCAATTTATTATCGGGTCAAACAAAGGCTTAGGGTTTGTTTGGTATAGCTTTTCAAATACAAGTTTCTAGAGTAGATCTTTTACTTTTAGAGCTTTTGTTGAATAGAGCTTTTAATAAAAAAAAAAAAAATTTGGTTGTATAAATTACAAAAAAGTTCTGACAATATATTTTTAAAAATAGCTTTTGATTATAAAAATTACAAAAAAAAAATTTGACAATATCTTTATAATGAAAGAGTTGTATAATTCATATATTTTTAAAAAGCTCAAAAAAAGCTTTTTGGAAAAACCCAAATTTTAGGCTTTTCCTAGTAGACATAAAATAGCTTTTACAAAAAGGTTGTTGAAACAATTCATATATTAAAAAAAAAAACCTATTTTGATTTTTATCATATAACAAAAAAAAAAAAAAATTAAAAAAACGTTCTTGGCCTTTACAAAAGCCATACGCCCATACCAAACATATACTTAGCCTTCTAATCGGGCCAGGTCATATGAACAGTAGTATGCATATTGTTAAGCCCAGCTCATTGATCAATGGCCATGATGTTGGGCGGGACTGTATTTGGGCCAATAAATTTTAGGCCTTTTATGTAATTGATTTTCTTTTGTATTTTATGAAAGACTCTAATCGTATTGGGCCCACATGGGCCCGTATCGGTTAGGCCCATCCAAGGACATTATTCTTGACACTAATTAATATAAAAAACTAATTAATAATTATTAGTGGATATACTTACAAACTATTTAATCATATTGGTAATTTTACTCATGGTTATTATTGGATTTTCAAAAACATAATAATTTAGGGTGTACATACAATTTTTAAGGGGTGCAAATATCGTCAATCAATTGGTAATACAGTTCATCCGGTCCGATTCAGTCTAAACAGTTTCAAGCCCCAAGAATTGGATACAATCCAATAATTAATTGGACTTCAAAAATTTCGGACCGGCCAGCCCTGTTCGGCCCTTTTCAGGACCTAGCGAGCAACTTTCACTACAATGGAGAGGTTTCCTAACATTTTGCGATTTAATGGGCAAAGATGAAATTTGAAACCCTATTATATAAGTGGAAGGGAAGTGCACAACCTCTTTGTTACAAGGGACATCTCTAGATATAAAGGTTGAATTTAATGTTTTTTAAAAAAAAGAGCTACATATTTATTATCAGCAATCAAGCTTACACGTTATTTAAATTGGAGACTAAAAGAAGTCGTTTACCGTTTGTTTGCTAAATTCCTTTCTGCATTACAGAATTTCTTATTAGAAATTACAGGATTTTTGATAATGAAGAGAGGACATGCAGTCTTCCAATTATGTATTAGATCAACAACCTTATTATAACGATCAAACATTAGTCTATTAATGATTCATCTTCTCAATTAAGAACATAATCTAAACTCTTGAGAACCATCATGTGATCATTGTTTTCAAAAGGGTCACTAAGTCTTGTTGTACGTTCATCCATTAGATCTTCAAACATGGCTTCATATGAAAATTTTGAACATTTGAGGCAACAATGATGATGTAGATGATCTCCATCTGCCACGATACGATCACCATTTTCGTTGATCTGATGATCATTAGCTTGGAGAGTTGAATTATTATCCTCCTCCTGTACTAGGGCTCCAACATTGTGATCCACCGTCTGATTACAATCGTGCGGTCCTGGAATAATAACAACTTTAGTGCACCTGACTGCCTTGGTTCGAATCACTCGATGTGGCTCTGCAGGTATGCTGCTCTCTTCTGAGTTTGACCCATTAATATTTTCAGGTTTATGAAGCTTTAGCTTCTGCATACTCTTGTGATCAGTACCTAATTTCTTTCTCTTGCTCAAACTGGTGTTCCAATAGTTCTTGATTTCATTGTCTGTTCGGCCTGGCAGTCTTCCAGCAATCAGAGACCACCTGCATTGAATTAAATTTGCAGCTTTAAGAGAAGTGAAGGAAGAAACTGGTGTAAGAACTACTAAAAGACTTGTTTTTGTTATGTTATAGCTAAATATAATCTACTATCAAATATCTCAAACTGTTTTGCTTTACATTGCAGATTGCAGATCGATTATGAGTTCGTTGAAATTGTAGCATTCAGGTAATGATCATTGAGTATCTCTACATAAATATCAGTTTTTGCTTACAGATTGAGTTATTATGTGCTACGAATCATGCCACTATAGGCACATATAATTTCTATTTATATTGTCCGTTCATGTGATAAATATTTCTGTGCTACTTGAATTAAATTTCAGGCATGCCCATGAAGTGGTTTTTGAAAAGTCGGATTTAATTTGTTCTTCGTTTGCATACTTAAACCTGTATCATCTTAAATCAAGGTTGACGATCTTGAAATTAAAGCAGCCAAGGTAATGTACAATCTGTTTATAAACCATAATCTGATTTTCACACACCCTAATATCATAGGGATTGTTAGATTGATAGTATTGTTGTTGGTGATCTATCATGCAGTGGATACCATTAATGGAATTTGTAGAGACATGAACTTTACTTCAACAATTAGCATCGCCGGCGGAATAATGTGGTAATGTATATGATAGGGATTTTCAATTCGAATGCTAATCGCTATAAGTGGTTGATGGAATAACTACAAATTAGTGGATATTATGAAGTTTTGAAGATGTGGATATCGGTTTTTTTGAAGATTTGAGTGATCATTTCATCACAATTTATACAATTTAGTCAAAGAGTACTTTTGGATGTAAAAAAAATATATATTTTAGTTGTTGAATTTGAATTGCTGAGATGTTTAATAAAAGTTGTGAACAATTGTATATAGATTACCATTGTTAAATCATTTGAGAGAAGTATAGAGGAGTTTCTTGCCAAATCCATGAGTTTTAAGACTTCCTCAGGGTGTTATATCAATGTAATAACATTTATATGAATTGTATTATGTTATATTAACATTTCTTATTTTTTAAGGACATGTATATTTACAAATATGAAATCAAATGCTGATTTAAGCACATGTCTTACATGTGCCCCAAAACCTAGTACATATTATATAAATTTAGGGTTTTTTAATTATTCTTCGAAAACAAAAAAAAAAAATCCTACCATCTTTCACTAGCAGCTCTATATACGATTGAAGTCAGAGAACACCACAAAATCACGCTCACAGACACAGAAATTAGAATCCGAAACGGATACATACACTTTGTTCTGGTTATTAATGCAAACATTAATTACAGAGATGATGCAACAAACCTTTTACAAATTAACTACAAGATTAAAATTAAACCTGAAACAAATTAAACCAACACAAGAAAGAAAGTAATAGCACAAATTTATTTAGACAGATCTCATAATGAAGAATTTATGTGTCCAAAACGCTAGGATTCAAAGAAGCATAAGCAAGCAATTCAGGGTCACGTTCGAACAAGTACATGTCTTGTTCACTTAGAACCACCCAAGCCTCTATCGATCCATCTCCCTTGTTAGTGTCCATCAACGCTATCACGTTCTTCATATTTCCACTTCTCACCGTCACCCAAACAGGCCTCCCCCACCCAAAATCGACATCATACAACGAAAAATTGCACAAACTTGTACATATATAGAACTCCATGTCGTGTCTCATCATTTGAGTCTCCGCCACTTTCAAGTACTCTGTCACGGCTTCGAATGCGTCCTCTTGTTGAAGCATTTTCACGTAGTTTTTATCGAAGAGTTTTAATTTGTCCCTTATTTCACAGACCAGACCGTTTAATTCTGTCTCGCTTTCGTCCTTTTCGGCGGTGTAGCAACCGACAAGGTTCCCGATGGAGTTATCCGGCAAAGGGGGCTCGATCTTTCGACGGATGTTCACCACTCGAGTCAAAATGGACGGTCTCGAGACCCCGGAATTCGATCTCGCCGAGTTCAACGCGCATTTCCAAATTAAAGCCGTCACGGACTCCGCCCTCGTCGGTCGCTCCACGGTCTCGCTGACGGCTAAGGCCTTGAGAGCAGCGAGTTTTGAGGCATCGAACACCAACCTCTTTATAGGGAACTTCTCTTTCTTGAAGTCAACCAACTTTGGCACCCCCGCGGCGGAGAATTTCCTCGGTGGGAATATCTCCGCTGAGTTATACAACGGAACCATTGCTGGCGCGTCGGCCGAACCGAACGTGGTTGCCGCCCAGCACCTCATAGCAACGGCCGCCGAGGCCCCATCGGCGAGTTTATGCGAGATGCTCATAGCAATAGCAACGCCACCGCAGTCGAAAAAGCTAACTTGAACGACCGATAAGTAACCGACTGTCTCTTCCGTGGATTCAACCTTAGTAGGGATGAATTCTCCAAGCTGGTCCCAGTTCGTTTGCTGTAGAAATTCCGACAGAGTACAATCAACTCGTGCTTCGACGTAGAGAGCTCCATAGTCGCTACAATCAATGGTGATGTTATCAACTGTCTTTCCGGCAAGTGGGTAAAACAGAGTCAGTGTGTCGGAGAACGACTTCTTGAGCTTCTCGGACCTCTCGAAATGGTTGTTTGTGCCGCCGTTAATGGAGGAGTAGAATAAAAGCATGGCGCCGTAAACTGATGGAGTGAGCTGATCAATGAGAGAGAGCTTGAAATCTCTCAAGCTTTGTGGGGTTGGAGAAGATGGTTTTAGAGTTTCTCTCGCTGTAATTTGAATCTTCATCTTTATTAATTAAGAAGATTAGATTTCAGTACAGAAAACATGAACAGCAATTGAATTTGCTTTTATATGCAACTCGGTTGCTATATAATATATATGCATGATTGGTTGAGGATTGTGAAGAAGATTTTAGTGACTTACAAATTTATTTATTTTTTGATAATGAGATTGTAGTTACTTTGTTTATCAAATTTATTTATTTGCTTTTATGTTAACGCATTACCTAAAGGCTATATATAAATAATTTATATTTACTAAAACGTGTGGGTATAAATTTTTTGATAAATGACTTTTTTTTTTTTTTTTTTGAAAGGCATGATAAATGACTTGATGGTTATATTGACTTCGGAAATACTGACCAAGTAAAATATATAAATTATAAATGAATTGTTTATATATAAATTATAACGCTAATAGCTAAAATAATTTGTCTGAAAATCAACTTAAATGATACGTGTGTGATAAAAAAATCATTACCAAACAAATTTTGTGGGTTTATGTCTATTTTTTACCAAACAAATCATTAATTCTAATGCAAAACTTAGGGAGTGTATTCAGGGACATAACCAGGATTAAACATTAAGGTGGGCTAAAATAATTTTTTTTATTTTTTTTTTATCATTAACATTATGAGAAAATTGTATTGATTAAAAATAAAGATACACCCGGTTAAGAAGACAAAGCGGTGATTACTCTATAAATGTATATTCTAAATAAATACATTAAAAAAATTAATAAGAAAAAATAAAGTCAAAACAAATTATAAAATAAACATGAAATACAAATATAATCAAATACTAATTAAGCTGTATCCTACGGTTTTTCAAAAGATCAAAATTATCGATTACAAAATAAGGATCAATAGCATAAGCAATTTCTCTTTCAATGTAGACAACCATGGAGTTTATTAAAATATATATATATATATATATATTCACTTATATTACTATTTACTAACAAATCTAAAAACAAAAGAATAATTAAAAAATAAAATAATAAGCATGTATCTAAATTTCAATCAAAACAAAAAGAAATTTATTAAACAATAATATTAATTTATAAATTAAAATTAGAATAACTAATAATTATATTAATCCTAAAATTTAATTAAAAAATAAAATATTTATAAAAATATACCTAATTGGAAGATGAATTATTGATGTTAATAAAGAGGTTGGACTAAGATTTGGAAAAAGATGAGAGAGAAAAGAATTATTAAAGAAAAAGAAAAAAAAAATGAAATCAATGCATGTGCCTTTCGCCTTGAGACTCGTGAAGTGAATGAAGTAGAGCAGGTAAATGTCCAGGATTCCAGCCGCTAGGTATATTAGTTGTTGGCCTATTGCTACTTGCCTATTTCCTAGTCTTTCTCCTACACGGTTTCACTGATATCAGTAATTATTTTTTATTTTTTTAAAAAAAAATTATTTTAACTTCCAAATTTTTTTAAAAAGGCTAAGATGGGCTTGAGCTATAATAGACAATTAACAACATAATAGCCATAATATAAATTTCAGAGCAATAAAGGCTCCCTTTTTAATTTCAAATTTTTTTAAATAGGCTAGGGTGGCATGATCTGTCCTTGGGTGTATTGAATTGGGATTTTAATAAACGATTTTGGGGTGTTCGGATTTTATGGTTTTGTATGATTTTAAAGACTTCTAGGATTATATGTAAGGTACAGATATTGACACTCATAAATATGATAAGCACACTCATATTTATAAGTTCACCCATGTCTAAAATTTAAAATTAAAATATTACTATAAACACCCATTTTAATGCCAATAGTGCCCTTATTTAAATTAATGTTTTCATTTTTATACAATTTATTTATAAACCCTCTTAATACACTCAATTTCTCTAAAACTAATATCTAGAGATAGATAAGATTCTGAATGGTCACCTGAAACACAATGAATTTCTCAGGTCGAGGAAATTAAAGTATTGGCATGGCTAGAATCATTTGAAATGTAAGATTGGATTTCTTGTGTTGGTGGAATGAGTCAAGATGCAATGACATCTCATATCTTGTTGCAGTAGTATTGTCGATTTGGTATCCTAATCTTGTGAATCCTACTCTTGCCACACTTGTTGTTTTTTGATGATCAATAATATATATTTTTATTAATGGAAGCTGCAATAGATGTTACTTACTAACTTGATATATGTTAAGGGTTTCAGCAACAATGTGCCTAACCAGGCACACATAAGCAATTTCCACTGTTAAGACAGTAGAGAGTAGGTCCTTCACATTATCTTGCACAGTCAACCTAGTCTTACATGGAAGGTCTGGAAGGTTTGTCTACTGTTTCGTTTTCAACGGTTGAGCATCATCTCCTCGAATACTTGACGATGATGATGATGATAATAAACATGATGAAACCAAAAGAGCCAACAGAAATAATTTAAGTTTGTTCCCTTCTACAAAATCTAAAATTTTGATACTTGAAATAGAATTAGGATTTAGGTTTTTATTTTTATTTTAATTAAACTAATTTGTCCTTATTAGTAAATTCATATTGGACTATTTTTGTAATTAAATTTTTTCTTAAAATATGGTTGTGCTTATCATATTTATGGGTATCAATATCGACACCCTTATATGTACTAAACTTTTAGGATTCTAAAAGAGTCTTTGAACTTTATTTATAGACTACTAGGATTATATAGACTTTATTGTAAATTATTAGGATTTGTTCATATGAACATTGTATAGATAATTGTGTTTGGTTACACATTATTTTTTTTAATTTTTTTTACATTAAAAAAAATGATTATAAATATATACTTTTTTCACAATCTTCTTGCCTTCAAGTCCCATTCTCTCCGCCTTCCACTTCCTCACCCACACCATCTTCCCCACCAATCCACCACCCACTCTCTCTTCCAAAGTCCCCACCACCCACTCTCTGATCATCATCTTCCCCACCATGGATTTTTTTTTTTTTTTTTTTTTTTTGGTGGATTTTTTTTACATTATTTTTTGGGGGAATTGCATTTTAGTCCCTGTAGTTTACCTTAATCCACGTTTAGTCCACGTTTATTTTTTATTATAGCTTTTAGTCCTTCTGTGACAGAATCCGTCAAAAGACAGATTCTGTCATGTCAGTCGGACTAAAAGACATTTATGCCCCTCTGATTGTCTGATACCCTTTGAAAGACTGTTTTACCCTTATTTTTGTCTTTTGTGTGGCCATTTAACCCTCCACATATTTATTAAATAAAAAATATATTAAAAAAACAAAAACAAAATTAAAAATGGAATTGAAAAAAATAAATGGATCTCCACTGTCCATCTCAAAGATGGACGGTGGAGATCTCTCTTTTTTAAAACTAATTAAATTTAAAATTAATATATATATATATAACTAATAAAAAATGAAAAGAAAAATAAAGCTAATTAAATTTAAAATTAAAAAAATATAAAAAACTAATTAAAAAATGAAAAAAATAAATAAAACTAATTAAAAAGATGAAAATAACCTAAATTAAAACAACCATTCAACCAAATCGTATTTCCCTAACCTAAATTAAACACCCATTTTTTTTTAATTAAAACTAAAAAATTAAAATTAAGATTCAAATAACAAATTCTTCATATTTCCAGATTAAACACCAACCAAATTGTATCAAAAATTAAACATCAACCAACCAAATCATACCCAAAACCTGGGAAAAAAAAATCAACAAATCTCCTCTTCAACCTTCTGAATGTCACAAATTCTTCATATTTCCAGATTAAACACCAACCAAATCGTACCAAAAATTAAACATCAACCAACCAAATCACATCAACCAACCAAATAATACCCAAAACCTAGAAAAAAAAAATCAACAAATCTCCTCTTCAAGCTTCTCAATGTCCTTGCCGATCCCAACACCCACGAAAGTGTAATACTGATTCAAAAGGAAACTGACGAGTGATCGAGGGATGTTTGGGGAGTGAATTAGTTGGAAGACTAGACATCGGCGACCCACGCACAGCTGGAGAGTGGCCACTGATGTTCTCGATAAACCTCTCAGCAAAGGCAAACAAGAGGCGTTGAAGAAGGAGAAAGCTCCACTGCTGTCATCGAAGCGAAATCCGGTGGCGGCAAGAGACGGGAAGCAGAAGAAGAAGAAGAAGAAGAAGAAGATGTGTAAGGATCGGAAAATTTGGGGGTTTTACTCTAGAGATTGGTTTGTCGAAGAGAAGAAGATTTGTGGATTTTATTCTAGGGATTTTGCTTTGTCGAAGAAGAAGAGGATTTGGAGATATAATTCTAGGGATTTCGGTCTTTGGTTTGTTGAAGAAGAAGGGATTTTGGTTTATGAAAATGATGATGAACTGGGTTTATGAAATCGGTTTGGTTTGTGAGGATGATGATGAACTGGTTTTGGTATTGTTTTGGTTTTAAAAATAAATTTTTAGTATAAATTTTTAAATATTTAGTAAAATGATGATCTCATCAACTCATTTTTTTTAATATATTATTAATTATATATATATATCAAATTACCATTATAACCTTTAGCCCTAATTACCCTTCATGTCCCCATTGATGAATTTACCTATTTACCCTCATTGACCTTCGTTGACTTGACGAAACCCTAACAGAATTGGACGGTAGGGACTGGAATTCATATTGTCAGAATACAGATGGACTGAAAGTTATAATACCAAAAAAACGTGGACTAAACGTGGATTAAGTCAAACTACAGGGACTAAAATACGATTTTCCCTTATTTTTTTCACATTTTGGTGAAGAGATTTTCGAAAGCATGGCTTCACTATAATCAGATCTGGGAGAATTTTAATTTTTTTCTTTCTTTATTTTGGTAGATTTGGGATGAAGATCTGATGGGGGTATAGAAGTTGAGAAAGATGAAGATGATTTTGAGAGTGTGAAAAGTGTGGAAAGTCTTATGGGAGAGGGCAAGACAATTTTGGGGTCTAAGACAATCCATTTTGTCATGAATCCTACAAATCTTGATCTCAATCAAATACCACTAGATAATTTGCTATCTTTTAAAAGTCTAGATTCAATACCACGAGATATTATGGACTTTTAAAAAAGATCTTAAAAGTCCTCATACCACCCGACTTATCTAACTTATTAAAAAGTCTCAATCCAATACCACGAGACTTTTACTTCCCAAAATTGTCTATTAAAATATCAATCCAATACACCCCCCTTAATTATCACATAAACTTATTCTTTCTTGTCAACTAATTAACTCGTCTTTCTACATTTTTCATTGAAATATATACCTACTTCACTTATTGTTGAATGTTTTTTTTTTTGTTTTTTGTCAAAATTGCTAAAAAGAATTTGCGTCGTAGTCCTATGTAACACAAGGGATAGGATTTGAAATTGAGATTTTATACGATTAAGTATAAATGAATTAAAATGTCAAAATGAAGTTGGTTCAATGGTATACTCCTGTACCATTGATGTTGTTAGTTCGAGTTGAGTTCATCTCTCTCAAATCCTAAATTATTTGTATTTGTTCAAATTTTTTACTTGAAAAAAAAGAAAGAAAAAGAGTAGTATCTAAGAAGTAAAGAATATGTAATCCTATCCCATTTTTAAGGAAGTCCATGAATGGGCGCCATACGTGGAATCAACTTTTGAAATCACTTGTATCGAAAAGAAAATCTAGAACAAAGAATAAAAAAACCTAGTAATATAAAATAAATTCGCCTATTGGCGTATTGTCATTGTGATTTTGGTAGTCCAGGGTATTCTTTTTCAAACTCTTGTTAGAATCAAAATTGTTAGCATTTTAAGAAGAGTGATGTGATTACGCGGAGTATTTAGCTTTTTAAAGTTGAGCTTTCTTCTTTTATCTTAAAAAAAAAAAAAGTTTCTCATTCAATTTTTGTTGTTTAGTGACTGCCCTCAACAAAATTCTAGAGCATTAGAACTTTAAGAGAAAATTGAATGCTATAATCAACTCTTGAAAGTACATATTTTTAAAAGTCCAAAAAATTTTGAAATAAAGTCTAGATAATCCTAATAATAAATAAATAAAGTCAAAGACTCTTTCAGAATCCTAAAAATCTAGTCCATATAATCATAATAATCCTAAAAGTATTATCCTGATAATCATAATAGTCTTGCAAAACCATAAAACCCTTGCACTTCAAAATTGTCTATTAAAATCTCAATCCAATACACCTCCTAAAATTAAAATAGTCTTAGAGCATCCCCAAAAGACTCTTCTATTTCTACTCTTCAAATGTCTATTTGCTTACCTATGTGGCAATTTGAGGAGTGAAAAAAGAAAAACACTTCCAAAAGACTCTTCAATTAGAAATAAGTTTATATTATTTTAATGAAAGTGCTCAAATTCCCCTCTCCCCACTAAAAAATCTAATTGCCCTAATAACTTTTCATGTTATTTATATGTTATTATTAAATATTCAATATTAGTCTTGTTTTAAAGATCTACATGAGACCTTTCTAGTGGTATAATTTTTATGATAATATAATTTATAAATTAAAACTTATTATATATTAATTGAATTTAATTAAAAAGATAAAAGATATAAATGTTAAATATTAATGATGATGTGATATAAGAAATAATATAATAATAATTGAAGAGGGAGAAGTTGCTCTTCAATATTGAAGAGTGAGAAGCAAAATCTCATTTGAAGAATCTCATTTGAAGAGTCTGTTGGAGGCATATATGCTGACGTGGCTCGTTTAATTTTTTGATATATCTTATTTGAAGAGTCTTTTGGGGATGCTCTTAGGACCAGTTTAGAACATCTACAAAAAGCTCTTTAAATGAGATATTTGTTAAAGTCAAAAGAGCCACATCAGCATATTTTGCTCCAACAGACTCTTCAAATGGGATTTTGCTTCTCTCTCTTCAATATTGAAGAGCAACTTCTCCTTTTTCAATTATTATTATATTATTTTTTATATCATATCATCATTAATATTTGACATCTATATTTTTTTTATCTTTTTAATTAAATTCAATTAATATATAATAAGTTTTAATTTATAAATTTTATCATCATAAAAATTATACCATTAGAAAGATCTCATTTAGATCTTTAAAATGAGACTAATATTGAATATTTAATAATAACATATTATTATATCTAACTTGAAAAAAAAATGATGGGTAATTAGATTTGTTGGGGGAGGAATTTGAGTTCTTTCATTAAAATAATATAAACATATTTCTAATTGAATAGTCTTTTGGAGGGGCTTCTTTTTTTTCACTCTTCAAATTGAAAATAAAAGAGTCTTTTGAAGATGCTTTTGAAGATGCTCTTGAAGATGCTCTTAGTATTGCTGTAACTTTTATAATAATCAATGTTAGCTGTGCTGAAGAAATAATCAGTTGTGAAGTTAATCAGCAAATGTTTGGTTAATTATACTTCTAAAACTACTATATAGCTCAAAAGCAGTATATATATGTTTGGTAATTTTATTTCAAAATTGCTGAAATTAGTTACAGTGACTAAAATATATATGATTTTAGAACATTTTTTTTTCATTAATTATATATATTAAATCAATATTTAAGTAGAATATTTAAATTAGAAAAAAAAAAAAAAAAAAAAAAAAAAAAAAAAAAAAAAAAAACTCCATAAGAATAATAAAAATATTTTTAAAAGATTTTATGCATCAAATTATTATTTAATTAGAATCTTTAATTTTAAGATGAAATAAGGAATATAAATTATTTTAATTTAATTTCATAAGGATGATAATGATATTTTAAAAAATTCATTAAATGCTGAAATAAATTGTTCCAATTTTCATAATCACTTTTAAAAAGTAACCCTCCATCTACTTCTCAAAATCACTGTCAAAACTTGTCAGATTATCAATTAATCACTTTTGGAAGTTTTACCAAACATCATTTTATGTCAAAATTATGAAATAAGTTGATTTTAACTTCTCAAAAGCAATACCAAACTGACCCTTAACTTGTACCCTTAGAGAACATGATAAAACACTGTAAAGGGAATGATAGATACTGCATTTATTGTTCTTAATCACAATAAAAATATAAACGAGACAATAAATACACTCTAACTTTTCTTTTATAGTGTTCTTAAAATTAAAGAAGAAGAAGAAAAACATATATAATAAAGAATAAATTACCTATTATCAAGGAGTTTATGGAGTCTGATGATGAGTTCATCTTCTTCTAAAGAAAAGTTATCTCTCTTGATATCTGGTCTCAAATAATTCAACCATCGCAATCTACAACTCTTCCCACATCTATTTAACCCTATACATATATAAACACGTCGTCGTTTTAGATCATCAAGAAAAATATTTGACAAAATGGAAGAAGAAGAAGAATAAGAAAAGTTGATAACAGTACTAGTACGTACCAGCTTTTAGAGGGAGCTCTCTCCATTTGCCTTGTCCATGGATTTGAATGTAGTTGATGAGGCTTTATCTTCTTGCGCAGACCAAGTGCCTCTGTAGAGTCCTTGTTTGGTGCCTCTAACGGCGTACCTTTTGCATGATGGGTCGATCGCGTTTAGACCTTGAATGCTCTCGTTGTGAAAAAATGGTTTTCTTCCCATTTTATCTCCAACACACTGGAGACTCTAGTTTCCAATTTCGACTCTGCAGAACTCGATTACCCGACTTTAATTCTTTAAAGCTAATAGGTTGTCCCACTAGGCAATAGCTTTTTACTTTTTCTAGGTGTGAGCATAAAAACCAAAACAGAATTGAACCGAACCAAACCGAAAAAGGGTATTTGGTTTGGTTCATTGTTTCTATTTGATTCAAACCGATTTGAAATTTAAAAATCGAATTGAATTCGGTTCGGTTTGGTTTTGTTTCGGTTTTAAACATGTAAAACCGAACCGAACCGAATAAACAGAATTGTCTTCAATTTTATTATGGACCGTTAGTTGATGATGTTTATTTTGGACTATATTATGTACTACATTTTTTTACTTCTATTTTATTGAAGTTCTAAAGATTTTATATTTTGATTGAGTATATATATATATATATATAGACTGAATATGATTGAAATTTTAGATTTGGATTGAAAATTGGATTGTATTTTGTTTAAATATTTTTTACATATTATGTTTTCTTTAAAAAGTTTAAGCCTAAATGCCAAAAAAAAACTTCAAGTCCCAAAAAATTAAAAAGAGTGGCGATATTGACACCCCTAAAAAATTGTATATATACCCCTTTTGTAATCACAACCATCAAAAAATTTTAAAAATCTCTAATTTGTAAATAAACCCCGCTAAATGCCGAAAATACCCTTTCTTTAATTATACTGTATTATATTTTTGTCGGTACACACCACCTATAAGTCTATAACTATTATTTTGTTATTTAACCAACTTTATTATTATTTCAAATTTTGTTATTATCTTTAAACCTCTTACTATTTTTTCTCTTCCCTACTTTTTTTCTCTTCTCGGTTTTTTTCAAAATCAAACTCAATTTTTTGTTATTTATTTTTCGTTAAAAATCCATTTAAAGATTTTTTTTTTATTATTATTATTGAAGAAACACTTTCTATTTGAGAGGGTTGTAGGGATGCAAGATTTGTGATATGTCCCAATTGATGAGGAAATAGATATTTGTTAAATGATATTAAAAAATAATAAAATAAAATGAAGATAGGTGTTCGACAAAATTAAAGAACATCTAATATTGATAAATAAATAAATAAAAGTCTAAAGTGTGTTTGAAAGAAATAAAATATATATATATATAGATAATATAGTTAATTTAAAATTTTGTTTATATACAATTTTGTTATTCTAATAAAAATAATAATAATTAATTTAAAACTTCTCACAACCAAATTTGTCTCATGATTTTGATTCAAAATCAAACTCAATTTTTTGTTATTTATTTTTCGTTAAAAATCCATTTAAAGATTTTTTTTTTTTTTTTTTTTATTGAAGAAACATTTTCTATTTGAGAGGGTTGACATGTTGATGTAGGAGATATTATTGAAGATTTTGTTGAAGACTTTTTATTTTAAAAATAGTATTATAATTAATATCGATTATTATGTTTCTTTTTATTATATATTTAATTAGGTAGTTAAATATTTTATGATTTGATTTTATTAAATCAAATATTATTTCCTTATTAGATAGGTTTTTGATGTTTTAGGATTCTAGTATTTTTAATTTCCATTGTTATCTCAATTAACTCTTTTATAGGAAAATTGATAATTTTATTGCTTTACTAGTTATTTTAGGTTTCTTTTATGTTTTTATTTTCCTATTTAAAGGCAGTGTACCCTAACAGAGATTTAGTTTTTGATGATTAATAAAAATTTGAGAGAGATTATCTCTTTTTATCCATTTTCGGTACATTTGTGAAGGTCAACGAATTTGAAGCCTATTATTCTGATATCTATGCGCGAATCAATAGATTAATATTAGGGTTTGTTTCCGGTATTCGTGCATGAATCAACGGATCCAAATCGTTTATCCTTCATTTTATCGATTGTTGTTTGTGTTAAATTTCCCTCTACCTCAGTTGGTATTTGAGGCCTATTTTTCTGGTATCTGTGTGCGGATTAACAGATTAATAGTAGGATTTGCTTCCGGTATTTGTGCGTGAATCAACGGATCCGAATCGTTTATCCTTTCTTGTTATCAATTGTTGTTTCGTGAATTTTCCACTGCATCAGTTTGGTATCAGAGCCATCGAGTCTACAGTTGTGCTAGGCTCAGCATCCACGACCACAACCAACTATCTTCCTCAACGCCAAAAATTCACCATCCACTTATCAAAAAAAAAAAAAAAAAAATGAGCAAAAAAAAAATTGCGAGTTCGTATCAGGATGATGAGCTGCTGAATTTGAGATCAAATTCTTTTATGCAGGTTTCTGGGATGAAGGTAGTCAAAATTCGAGGACGAATTTTCTCCAACTTGAAGAGAATGATGCAGGAGATATTATTGAAGATTTTGTTGAAGATTTTTTATTTTAAAAATAGTATTGTAATTAATATCGATTATTATGTTTCTTTTTATTGTATGTTTAATTAGGTAGTTAAATATTTTATGATTTGATTTTATTAAATCAAATCTTATTTCCTTATTAGATAGGTTTTTAATGTTTTAGGATTCTAGTATTTTTAATTTCCATTGTTATCTCAATTATCTCTTTTATAGGAAAATTTTATTGTTTTACTAGTTATTTTAGGTTTGTTTTATGTTTTTATTTTCCTATTTAAAGGCAATGTACCCTAACAGAGACTTTAGTTTTTGATGATTAATAAAAATTTAAGAGAGAGTATCTCTTTTTATCCATTTTCGGTACCTTTGTGAAGGTCAACGAATTTGAAGCCTATTATTCTGGTATCTGTGCGTGGATCAACAAATTAATAGTAGGGTTTGTTTCCGGTATTCGTACGCGAATCAACGGATCCAAATCGTTTATCCTTCATTTTATCGATTATTGTTTGTGTTGAATTTCCCGCTACCTCAGTTGGTATTTGAGGCCTATTTTTCTGGTATCTGTGTATGGATCAACAGATTAATAGTAGAATTCGCTTCCGGTATTCGTGCGTGAATCAACGAATCTGAATCGTTTATCCTTTTTTTTTATCAATTGTTATTTCGTGAATTTTCCGCTGCATCACATGTCCCAATTGATGAGGAAGTAGATAGGTGTTAAATGATATTATTAAAAAAAAAAAAAAAAAAATGATAGGCATTCGATAAAATTGAAGGACATCTAATATTGATAAATAAATAAAAAAGTCTAAAGTGTGTTTAAAAGAAATAAAAATATATAGATAGTTAATTTAAAATTATGTTTATATAAGATTTTGTTATTCTAATAAAAATAATAAAATTAATTTAAAACTTCTCACAACCAAATTTATCTCATGATTTTGATTCATTTTCCATACTTACCAATCAATTTGTATTTCCTTGAAAGAGATTGAAAATATACTTAAAAGAGAATCTATGATTTATTAAAATGGAAAGAGTTTTTTATGATATATGTTAATATCAAACCATTAACAGGAAAAAAAAAAATTATAAAAGATTAAAATAGTAAACTAATTAATAATTATTGGTGGGTGCACTAATAAATAATTAATCATCTTAGTAATTTTACACAAGGGTATTATTGGATTTTAAAAATATACTAATTTGGAGTGTACATACAGTTTTTAAAGAGTACAAATATTGTCACTCAATTAAAAATCATATAAAAAAACCTTTAAAACCCAATAGGTCTAAAATCGAATTGAGCCGAACCGATTCGAGATAAAAGTGTTCGGTTCAATTCGGTTTTCAGGTTTAAAACGGTTTAAACCGATTAACATTTTCGAAAACCGAGTATATGTCAGTTCAATACGGTTTTGACCAAAATTGAACTGAGCCGATCCATGCCCACCGATCAATGTAATACTAAATAAAATATAATTTTAAATTAAAATATTTAATTTTCAGTAATAAAATAAATAACGTGGTGTCTAAAAAAAGACATTTCATATTCAAATAAAAATTTTAAATAAATAATTTATATTATACTTTCTTTTTAAATTAAATATATTTCACAAATAAAATAAAGTTTATATCCAAAACAAAGTAAGAGTATCCAAATAAAAGATTAAAATTAAATAACTTGATTTGCATTATATTTTATTTTAATTTAAATTTTATAAAATACAAAATTAAAAAATAATATACAAAAAAAAAATAAGATTAGTCTCATGAAAAAGGCAAAGTCGTCAGATTAAATAATTTTTATATCTTAAATCACAAATTTTACGTTACGGACTGCAACTTTCAGGTTCACTTAACAAATTGTGCCTGAAAATTCATAAATATTTTGTTATACTTCAACAGTTTCACATTCGATTTTACAAGTCCATGTTATATTTGTAACAAATCTTATTACATAAAGTTTTACGCTAAACTTGCAAGTTTCGTGTTCCAAATTGCAATTTTGCATCCACTTAAAATAGCGTTTTCATGTCGTGCGTCACAAGGTTTGCGTTCAACTCCATATGTTTGCATTCACTTCGCATATTTTATGTACAAGGTTTGCGTTCAACTCCATATGTTTGCATTCACTTCGCATATTTTATGTTCAAATACTACGAAAAATGACTTTTAGCGGCATTCAAATTTCAAAAAACAACATGCAGATCTCGTCTTGAAGTTCTATTGCCATTTTGGTCCTTCACCCTGACATGCCATTAGCTCTGCTGCATATTGGCACGGCATTAATACATTTCAACAGTATTAATTTGTACTATTTATAATTAATTTGGTAATTCGATATTAATTCAACAGTATTCAAGGACATTTGGGCCAGTTTGGGCCTAAATCAGGTTCGACCCACCCCATGACATTGATCTTGGGACTGGGCTCAACAATAGGCATGTTACATGTCTTAACTGTAAAGCAAATTTCCTAAACCTTGAGTTGAGCAGATTTGAAGGCAAGATCTCTACAATTACTAGATGCACTTTTTAATTTACACAATTGTAATATACCTTACCAACTGAGCTAGCTAACTCTCACTATTTCGACTAAAAGTTCATCAAAGTTAATATACCTAATGATTCTTCCCACCATGTTCAGGAATTCTTCTACGCACTTAGAGGAAGAAGTACACTCTTCTGAGGAATCATTGTTAGTTTTTTTCATTGACCTTGGGGACAAAATGAAGAGAACCCCAAATTTTTCAGGGGAATTTGACATAATAAGATGGAACAACTGTTCTTCACGCTCTAAAGAAAGTCAATTTCAGGAGATATGGAACACTATAAAGTCATAGACTCATAGCAAACAAATGCAACATGGTCCAATAAGAAACTGAAACTTGAACCATCACAGATTATTGTTGATCAGCCACCAGAGTGAAGAAAGGATTGACCTCAAGTCTACTTTCGGACAAGTCAAATAACTGAAAACAAGCTACTTGACTGGAAATTGACTCGTATCTACATGAAATTGTTATGAATTAATATCCATATCCAATATTGTATTATTGTCTAATGCACATATCAACATGTCAATCAGTCACTTGACCACTAAAAATTTTAGATGTTTGGGAATTATATATTTATATGAAAACGTCATTATCAAATGTAGGAGGACCTTTAAAGGAGACATATTTGCTTTCCTAGAGAAGTAATGTGTCTAGGGTGGAATTCTACCAGAGTGCATGAACAACGACTCGAGTGTCGCAAACTTGCACCTCGGCAAGCCAACCAACAGGACATATGGTCTTAAACCATACAACCAAAACAACTAAAGGCTTTCAATTGTTAGTACTTACTTGGATGTAACAATATGTGAACAAACATGGACTAATCCAAAGTTCAAACTCACCTATGAGTTATGACAGGTTAGATCTTTTATCTAAATTTTATAATAATTGTTACTGGTTTGCTAATACGAAGTTGGACTAGAAGTCAATTGGATTCTGGAAATATTTCAAAAAGAGAAAACTAAAACTAAAACATACTCTAAAATTCAACAAAAATCGGTTCATATGCCCAGTCCAGTCAACTTATCAATCTCAAAACTCAAAACTCAAACCCCAGTTCAAAAAACAAATTTGATAATCCATCTATCAAAAGGTTCAATCTTTCTTCATATTAATTTCTTGCCCTGTTCAATTATACGATTTAGTAAAAACAAGTAATGCACAATGCAACACAGAGAATCCAAAGTCTTTTTATTGAAGCTTCTCAATTCTAAGATGATATCAAAGAGTCAAAGAGAGAGACAATTAACATAACCTTATTAAAGATTGGAAGCCGAAGGGACTACATAATCAACAGCAATCGCGCTCTCCACATAATCCTTGACTTTCTCCTTCTGTAACTTCACCAACTCATGGTTCGAATCCGCTTCTTCCATCTCTTTAACTCCTTTGAAAATCGCAATCGAAGCTATCGAAAAGCCCTTAGCTCTTGCAGGAGAAAAATTCTCTCCACAAGTAATTTGCTCGATTCCCCCAAATTTCTCTTTAAGTCCTTTAATTACCCCTAAAACCTCATCTTTCACTTCTTCTCCAAGATTCTCCTTCAATTTCAGAAACGTTATTCTAACAGCAGAACCGGGCTGTAAGACCATGGTGGTCGGAGTCCGATCGGCGACCCAATCGACGGCCATGATGTCCTCGCAGATCGGGAGAACAGACTCTCTGACGACGGAGAGGTGGTTAGGGTGCTGAGAGTAGGCATCGAGGTCGGTTTTGGAGTTGTAACGGCTGTGGAGCATGTGAGTGAAGGTGAAGAGAGAGGATCCGGTGCGGATGACCGGACCGGCGGTCAGGTGGAGAACCGGATCGAGGGAGACGAGGTCGTTAAGTTTGGAGATCATGGTGTTCACTTTGGAAGAGTCGACGTCGGGTTTGACCTTGAAGAGGACCACGTGCTCGATGGTGGACGATGACGACGACATGGCGGATTTGACGGAGAAGGAGGATTTGAGCTTAGGTCGTTTGAGAGGCGAGAAAGTGAGGGAAAATGTAGTGGACAGCAGAGGGCGTGCTCTCATACTCATAGTCATACACAGCATTGTTAATTTTTATTAATCCAACCCTACCGGTGAGCGAGTTGCGCCGTTTTGAAAATGATTGATGGATTTTTTTTCTTGCGATCATTTCAATCAATGGCATTTGGCGCGTGGCTGATTTTTGATTCGGTTATTTGATGGGCCCGGGCCACCCGTCACATCACACTTTAATAAGCAAGAACCATCGTCCACTATTGCTAAACACAGACCACATGTTTTATTTATTTTTTTCAACAATAGATTCGAATCTACTAATCTACTATCACCACCGGAGAGGAAATGGAGTAATCCGAAATCTATGAATCTAGGGTTATTATGATTTTAGTCCCTCTTTTTTGCTTTAATCTGGTTTTGTTCCACTAGTTTTTTGAATTACTAAGTTCAGTCCACTAGTTCTTTGACAATGCATATTCCAGTCCCTACCATCCAATTCCGTTAGAATTTCGTTGACTTCCATTAGGTCAACAAAGGCAATATGGGAAATGTGATTAAAGCTTCTAGAAGCTTTTCATAAACAAGGGTAAAAATGGTATTTAAAAATGTAAAATTAAAAAAAAAAATTAAAAAAAATTAAAATAATTAACATTACAAATAATTAAAAAACAAAAACATAAATTAAATTTTTTTTAATTAAACTTTAAAAACAGAAATAAAAAATTAAAATAAAATAATATATATTAAATGCATTTAAATTAATAAAACAAAACAAAACAAAATATATCACCTCTCAGATTAATTAAAAAAATAAAAAATAAAAAATAAAAACCATCCATCATTTTCATCATCATTCATTATCATCCATATCTCCCAAACCTTAGCCACCCAAACTTTAATTATCTCTCTCTCTCTCTCTCTCTCTCTCTCTCTCTCCTAACACTCAAACCCTAGTCACCACCACCCCCTAACCGTCGCCGCCACAAAACACCAAAACCTAGCCACCGCCGTCGGTGGATTTTTCGCTCGAAATTCATGCGATTTGCAATGATGAGGCAGATCGATGGTCGTCGATCACGATCTGGTCCAGATCGAGCAACCCATACCCATCTCTATCGTTGTGTCGTTCGATATGTGAAACTCGATCGTCGGTCTTCATTTGGGAACTGCACATGTGGTTCGAATTGTAGCAAGGAGGTAGATAAACGGTCATCGATCATGATCTAGTCCAGATCGAGCAATCCAAACCCATCTTCGTCACTGTTCGTTCAATCGATTTTGGGTCGAACCAATGGTGGTGTGTGCATGAGAGTGAGAGAGATGGAGGTGGTGGTCAATTATAGGCCGGTGTTTGTGATGATGACGTTTCTAGGTTATGGTGATGATGGTGGAGCTGATGAGTTATGGTGAATTAAAAAAAATAAAAAATAAAAAAAAATAAAAACTGTTTTTTGTTAAATTGATGAAGATTAGGATGGGTGTTGTTTAATGATTAAGGTCTTTGATTTTGTTGTGGATGGAAAGATAGGATGGGTTTTGTTTGATGGGTGGTGTTTAAAAATTTGTTTTGGGTTTATGATTTTTGGAAATTTTGGTGTTTGAATTCAGTTTGATTTATGGAAAGTTTTAATTTGGTGTTGTTTTTTTTTAATTTCGCCATTTTTTAAATAAATAAATAAATGGATTTGGTGGATCTCCATCGTCCATCTCATGAGATGGACAATCTGGATCTCTACCAAATCAATCTTTTAAATTTAATTCATTTAATAATAATTATTATTATTATTTTAATTAGTTTTTATATATTTTAATTTTAAATTTAATTTGTTTAATTAAATACAAAATTACTATGTTGCCCTTCATCAAAAACCTTCATTAAGGGTATTTCGATCATTGTACTCTCTGACAATGCCAGTCTGTTAGTTTTCACGGAATTCCTAACAGAAGGACTAAAGTTAGTAATTCTACTAGTAGACCAAACCCAGATTAATGCAAAACAGGGGGACTAAAATCATAATAACCCATGAATCTGTGATGATATTTTTAGCTGATTATCCAGAGATCTCATCTGTATATCTATGGAGTACGTAATTTAAACACTATACACTCATCCAGATCTGTATATAAACTAGCATCTCCATCATTATTCATTATCTGTGGCCTCTGGCCTATGAGAATTTCAAATCAAAGAAATTTATTAGAAGTTTTCGTTCTTCTAACAATATTTTTTCATATTAAGCTCTTTCTCTAAGTTGATATCAAAGAGAGACAATTAACATAACCTGATTAAAGAATGGAATTAAGGCGAAGGGACCACGTAATCAACAGCAATCACGCTCTCCACATAATCCTTGACCTTATCCAGATTCAAATCGGCTTCTTCCATCTCATTCACTCCTTTGAAGATCGCAATCGAAGCTATCGAAAAGCCTTTAGCTAAGGCCGGAGAAAAAATCTCTCCGCAAGTAAATTGCTTGATTCCCCCTAAATTCTCATTATTTTCTTTAATTACCCCTAGAACTACATCTTTCACTTCTTCTCCATGATTCTCCTTCAATTTCAGAAACGTGACTCTAACGGCACACCCGGTAGGTATAACGGTCGTGCTCGGAGTCCGATCGGCGACCCAATCAATGGACATGATGTCGTCGCTGAGCGGGATAACATAGTCTTTTACGACAGAGAGGTGGTTAGGGTTCTGAAGGTAGTAGTCGAGGTCGGTTTTGGAGTTGTAACGGCTGTGGAGCATGTAAGTGAAGGTTAAGAGGGAGGATCCGGCGGTGCTGAGGACCGGACCGCAGGTCAGGTATAGGACGTTATCGATGGAGATGAGGCCTTTGAGGTCGGTGATCATGGTGTCCACTTTGGAAGAGTCGGCGTCGGGTTTGACCTTCAAGAGGACCACGTGCTCGATGGTGGACGACGATGATGACATGGCGGATTTGACGGAGAAGGAGGATTTGAGCTTAGATAGGCGTTTGGGAGGCGAGAAAGTGAGGGAAAATGGAGTGGACAGGAGAGGGAGTGCTCTCATACACAGCATTGTTGATTCAGTGGTCACTCCTAGTATGACAATTGCCAACAATGGAGGTAATTGGAAATCGATACCGCAATCACCATCTTATCTCTTTGAAAGATATATCTCTATCATGGTATATTTTACATGAAAAAAATGTGACTTAATATTCTAAAGAAGTTAGACAATATGTGATTGGTTCAATGGTTTGCTTCTCACACCTACAAGTTGTGGTTTCGAGTATGTTCCCTCTCTAATTCCGAATTATTGTAATATTTCAAATAGTAATAATAATAATAATCTAAAGAAATTTAAAGTAAGCAATGAATTTTAAAGGATATTTTAAAATTTTCCAAAGTTTAAATAATTTTGATAATTCTATTAAAATGAATATTTAAAATAATAATAAACTAATACACTATATCAAGTTTGTCC